>BQNB010033661.1:0-52152 GCA_026074375.1 Tanacetum coccineum | reverse complement strand
AAACATGTGGAAGAGCAAACTTCCACCGGACTTTCATATTCTACCGGCTCTAAGAAATAAAAACTATAAGCGGAGATGCCGGGGTCAAAAAATGATATCCTCACTCCCGGAGGAAAGAGGAAGAAAAGAATCCACCGGATAGGTGAAATAAGGAAGAAAAATTCGGATAGCATATGTGAGGTAAAGATAATGGCGATCCTCAAAGGGTAATTTCACATATGTTGGAGAAAAAGTTTTCTCATGAATCCCGGGGTCTAAAACTTTGACCATACTCTTCAACTCTTCATTATCAGGTTCATCCTTTAAGTTCTTCGGGTCATGATCTAGAAGCACCTCGGGAGGGAGATTAGGAATAGTGTCCTTAATAAGCAAACTCTCAAGATAGATTATTTCTCCCTCCGAGTCATAATAATCGTCCTCAAAATCCGGAGGAATATAAGATTTATTACTTTAAGTCCCGTAAAATAAAGTTCTTTCGGAGGAAGAGGAGATGATGTATCATCACTTAATAACTTCTCAAGTAGAAGAATGTCTCCTCTGGATCAAAGTCGGCATCATCAATTCCCGATGGAATTGAATCACTTATAAAACAAGCTTCGATCTCATCACCTCCTGGGTCAAAACACTCATCCTCATTAAGCTTGGAAAGATGTGTGACTAGCAAAGCCTGCTCATCAAGGTTAGAAACATAAGAGTCCTTGCTCTCGATATCCTCTAATACCTCATTAAAAAGAGTATTTACTTCACTAGAGATGTACTCTTCATCAAATTCAAAAAGAGGGTTCGAATAAATTTTAAAATTTTCCTTCGGAACATCCTCCTCAAGAAGTGACTCGTCATCACTGAGGTATATCAAACATTATCATTGAAGAGAGGATTAGAGAAAGTCACGAAATTATCACAAAAAGGCAAAATCACATTTCCACCTTTCACTTCGGAAGTATCCTCGGACTCACTTGGGATTGGAACAATTCCTCAACACTAGACTTAATTACTTTGTCCGATTCCTTTTCAGGAATAGTGCTAAGTTCCTCATTACACATGATGAGAGAGTCCCCGGGATCCATAGTCTGTAAGACAGGTGTGATTGCAATAGACGGAGGAATTTGAGAAATAATTTCACTCAAAGGCATAGTTCTCTCCTCATCGTCATCATCGTCATCATAGCAAGTAAAATTGAAACGTCACGAAGGTTCGGGAGTATGAGTACTAAGATTAGCTACCTGCTCTCGTTGCCGAAGCTCTTTCTCCTTAGTGATTTTATTAATTTCAATACTCATTTTATTGAATTTAGCCTTACAGCATCAATCAATCTGATTTCACATTCCTTCTTTAATGTTATCTATTCTCTCATTACGATAATCTTTAATCTGAATTTGATTACTTATACTTTGCATTTCCTCTAAATACTGCTGCTTCTGAAGCTCCATATCTTGTATACTCATTTCTTGAGGAGGTGATTGATCGATGGGATACTGCGAGGGTCGGTCAAATCCAGAATAGTTAGAATTAGGCTCAAAGTAGTTTTGATTCATCGGTTGACACTGAAAACTTTCATGAGGACCCCCACAGTTTTCACAACAAAGATATTGTTGTGGAAAACTCGGTGAATTTTGTGGATAATAATTATCACCAAAGTTTTGATTGTAGCACGGTTCCTACTCATAGACAAGCGGTACCCGTGGTGGACAATCATAACCATAATGAGCGTCGTTCCCACATAATTCACACGAGTATGATTCGTACTGGGGTTGTGGAGGGTGGGTGAAAACGTTTGGAGGATCATTGAAAGAGTTTGGATTAGGAGCATCAATGGATGAATTTCCATCTCTTGAAGTGCAAAACAAATAAAATTCTCCTCTAAGATTATATCCACACCACTTGCAAGTTAAACTTGTTGACAACGTACACTCTTCTATCAGTTCTCCACACCCAAACAAGAAATTGATCGAACAAAGAAGTTTGGGGATGTGAAGGTGGGTAGGGAAAAATTGGGTGTTTCATCATTTGAAATGGGATCGGGGTTATGGACAAACTCATCTCTGAAACTCTTATTGGTACATTGCCGACAATTTCCACCGTTAAACAGACCTCCACACCACGAGCATCTCGAAAACCAAGACATGTTGAAGAATTATCGGATTAGAGGGTAGAGAAGTATATGAATTAAACGAATAAGAGGACAAAGAAGAATATTTATAGATTTTTAAAATAATACATAAGGAAAAGAAATTAAAGAACAAAAAATATTTTTGGTAAACGATAGTCAAAGGTGCACGGAAGCTCTCTAGAAAACGTACAAAGAAGCGGAGGAGCGGGTAAGCGGGAAGCGTTTTAAAAACCTTCTCCTTTCGGGTAGAAGTTCGTAGGATCGACCCTCCTACTATATCCTCCCCTCTTTTTTTTTATTTTACTTTTATTGTTTGTTTTACTAAAGATGAGTCGATTTGACAATTAACCACGGTTATTTTCAATATAAAAATAAAAGAAAATAAAAATAGAAGTATAAAATATTTTTGTATTTTTATATAAAATAAAACGAAAACTTTCACGAGGAAAGGATCTTCAAGGCTCGAACACGAACAATCCTGTAAAAATCGCTACACCTCTCCTCGGCAACGGCGCCATTTTGATATTCGTAAAGACACGTATCAAACAAATAACCCTCAATAATATATATATATATATATATATATATATTTATTTTTTATTTATATAGATTATATATATATATATATATATAATATATATATATAGATCATATATATTACACATAAGTAAAAGTATCATACAAAAAGTATAGGAAAGAATAATAAGTAATCAACAAGGGTATCGTTCTCCTCGGTGAGAGGTGAATGGAAATCTACGTTTATGTAGTAAATCGAGTTGTTATACATATTCCACTTTATATATATATTATATTTATTTCCTATATATATATATATAATATATATATATATATATATTATATTTATAATATATATATTTTGATATGTATAGATATATGTTTTTCAATATATGTTCTATAATATATGTATATACATATTATATATATATATATAATACATATACATAAGCAAAGTATCATACAAATTATTCTTAGGAAAGAATAATAAGAATCAACACAAGTATCGTTCTCCTCGCTAAGAGGTGAATAGAAATCTAGGTTTATGTCGTAAATCGAGCTTGATTGTCATTTAAGTTTTGGTTTTGGAATCAACAAAGGGAAAGCACATAAAGGTACGCTAATCTACAAAATTAAGGTAACTTGAAAATCTAACAACATTTAAAGCAAATTAAAACAAACTAATTAACCAAATAAGACAAAATAAAACTCTAAAATCTCAAAATGCACATTTCTAAACTAAAATGCAATAAACTATTTTTTAAAACACAGAAATTATTTTTTTGAATTTTTAAACTATTTCAAACTATTTTTTAAACTAAATAATACTAAAAATGAAATTAAAAATATAAAATTATTCCTAAAAATTTTAAGAAAATTTATAAAAATACTTTAAGCTATAAGTAAGTTTTACAAAGAAAAAGGTACACAATAGCTTGAAACCAATAAGACAGGAAAATCAAATAAGCAAATAAGCTAAACTAGAAATGCATATAACAAATAATAAAAATGATATGACTCTAACGAAAAAGTCCAAGGGCATGCTGGTTAAGGTGTTGGTGTTGTGAAGGGGAGGTCACAGGTTCGAGTCCTGTGACCTTCCTTTTTGCAAAATATTTTTATTTTTCATTTTTCTTTTTGAAAAAGCTATAGAACAAGTAAAAATAAGCACTTTTAATAAAGGAACTTTTTTACAGAACTTATAAATAAGCAAGTAAAAAAGCCAAATTAAAACTTACAATTTGCCTCTTTGCTTTTAGCTTTAAATATTAAGTTTCATAAGCTTTAATAAGCCCCTAATAAGCTAACAAAAGAAAAACAAGCTAACATAGACTCTACCCTAGACTCAATAAGCTCTTAATGACAGGAAATAAGCTAACAAACTAAATAATCGCCCCTTTTACCCAAAAAAAAGCTAACAAACTAAACTGAAAAACACTAAAAAGCATTAGACAGTTTGACTAAAAAGGACTAAAGAGGACTCTAGACACACTTTTTGAACTAATCTATTGAACTAATAAGAAAAAGCTAAAAGCTAAAACATGGAAACAGATAGAAATTGGGACTCAAAGAACACAATTGAGCTAGGATTAAGCAAAGAGGAAAAGAAATAAGCTAGAAAAAGGGCAAATGAAAATGACAGACACACTACTATTCTTTTTAGCTTTTCTTAATAAGATGCTACTTTCAAACCATGATTTAAAGATCAAAACTAGTGCAAATAAGCTATAACCTAAAAATAGATTAACTTCAAACCTAAATAAGCTAAAGAACATCAAACTTAAACAAGATTAAGCTATTCTAAAACTTTAAGAAGCTATTCTAACAACTAAGGATTCAAAACAGATTCATCATAATGCAGTAGAAACTCATTTTGAATCACCAATATCACAACTTAAAAACACCTTTAAGGAATTTCAAAAACAAACTATTTTAAGAACCTATGAATTTAGCAGATTTAAGTTTTTAATGAAACAACATCAAAATTAAGTTTTTGAAAACTAAATTTAAGACTAAATAAGAGCTTGTTAAAACTGACTTATTCCAAAAAAATAAGCCTAGTAGTCTTAACTTATGTTAAGATTACTTATGCCAAACACCCCTTTAAAACTGTTAGGAATTTTGTATAACAGACTTAATTCTGTTAGTGTATTATAGTTAGTTCTGCTAGTATAAATAGTTAAGTTCTCAGTAGAAGATTATCATAGTTAGTTACTGGTAGTGTTTAAAAAGTTAATATGCTTATGTTAATAGTTAAGTCTACTTACACAGAATTTAGTTAGAGTTAAAGAAATGCATTGAGGTATATTAGGAAAGGATATGGCCATTATCTTTATACATGTTTGTAAAGCCCTATTAGGGTTTCCTTAGTCTTATATAAATAGGGAATACCAGGATAGTCTGTGATTATAGTTCTACAACAAGATCATAGAAGATCGTATAGTAATCATAGTTTATAAATTTGTAAACCTTGGCAGATTCAAATTTTAATAAAAAAAAGTTCTTTTGTGGTATTCATTAATGTTCTTCTTAGCATTATTGATTAGATTCCGCATAATCAATAGTGTTCACTCAGTGTTTCAATATTGTTACTTTAGATTTATCTAAGACAACAAACCCTTTACAAGCTGAAGGTTTAGATCTATTAAGTATATCGATCCAACAAGTTGGTATCAGAGTTGTGTCGAAACTCTGATTTTAGACAGACTCAACATAAGATGGCAGAACAAGCATTCCTCCACCCACAATCATGCATTAAAGATCCTTTCATAAAGATGGGAGTGTACGATATATGGAGCATGAGAATCTTGCACCAATATATAGTCATACAGGACCATAATCTTTGGGATGTTATTGTCAATGTGAGATTTAGATGAAGAGCCTGCACCAACCAACTGGAGAAACTTTGATCTCCTGCTCCCTAAGACTGCCAAAAAATGACGGCAAGAAGAATCAGGGAAACGAGTTAAAGCATCTTGGCTTTTAGCAATACCCTGATGAATAACCTTCTCAAGGTTTCACAATGTTGCTGATGCTATAATCATATGGGAGGCAATCAAATCGAGATTTGGTGGTAATAGAGAATCCAAAGAAAATGCAAAAACAATGTTCTAAAACATCAATTTGAATTTTTTTTTAATGACATCAAATGAAAGCTTTAGACAAATTTATGATAGATTCCAGAAACTGATTAGTCAATGGAGGATCATGGTGCCTCCAATTTCAAAGGACAGACTTAACTAGAAAGAAGTTCTTAGATGTTTTCCTTTCTTCATAGAATCAGGATTGCCCTCATAATGAGAAAATAATGTCTGACTTGATGAGATGATATTGATGACCCTTTACAACAATCTTAGAGTGTTGGGAGATGATTGAAAAGGTCTTTAGGTTCCCCAATTTTAAACTCTGCTTCTCAGAATTTGGCTTTTCTCTCCTTAAAAAATACTGGCCTTACTAATGATAGTTAGTACTACCTAGTGGGATTTCTTGGGGTTAGTACTACTGGTGAATTATCAAGTTCCTTCTTACACTATGTGGCTTCATGATATAGCTTACTCCTTACATTGCATAAACCCACAAACCACTCCTCATTGAGATGAGGTTTTCAGCGGATGGATGGAGATGACTTGGAGGAACTGGACCTTCGATGGCAGGTGGCTATGTTGATTGTCAGAGTAAAGAAGTTCATTCAAAGGATAGGAAGGAATATGGACTTCAAATAAAAATGACCTGTTTCTCTTGACAAGTCAAAGATTGAGTGCTACAACTGTCACAGAAAATGACATTTTGCTAGAGAATATAGATCTGGAAGGAGTCGAGATAGAAGATCTTAAGGTAACAATGGCAGGAGCAATGCACCAACTAATGAATCTTCATCACAGGTACTGGTGGCTTAAGATGGTCTAGGAGGCTATGATTGGAGCAAAGGTTTGAAGCTAGTACAGTTCAACTATGCTTTTGATGGTATCTCCTCTTCAAAGATAATCAAAGTTTTTTGACAGTGAGGTACAACAATGTTCTAAATGTCTTGAATCCATTTAAATGTCTTCAAAAGAACTATGATACTAAAAGAGAAAAGCATATAACTAAAGCAAAACTAGAAATCAGGGTTATGAAATAGCATTAATAGTCACTAGAATCAGGATTATTGAGATTGAAAAAAAATGAGGTTAGCTTGGGGTGAGAATATGAATTTCAAAATTATAAGCTTAAATGTAGAGAATTAGATTAATAACTTAAAATCTAGAATTAGAGAAGGTGTTTTGTTAAGTAAGAGTGAATTAATAGATAAGATTGCTAAAGGAAGAATCGACCAAGAATCTTGTTGAGGAATTACTTAAAAGTCAAATGAGTGTAGAGTAAAAACTAGTTTTAGGTTTTAGCACACAATGAATGAATTAAAGTAGCAATCATGTAAATGATTGTGAGACAGTCTGAGTATTTTTGATGGTAGATCAAGTGATGATGAGCATATACCAGAAAATGATAGATTTTTAAAGAATGGGTATAAAGCTGTTCCCCCTCCCATTACAGGGAACTTCTTAACCCCAAGAGCTGATATATCTTTTGCTGGGTTAGATGAAAATTCTTAGGAATAAAAATCATTGAGTCCAACACAAATGAGCTTAATATTGAATAGGTAGATGTCAGGTAAAATAATGATGCAATACTGAAAAGACTATAGTCAGTCAAGTGAGTCAGTTTGTGTCTAATCCTAGATTAACAGAGATAGTCGTTATCATTGAGGATTGGAACTTAGTTGTTAATGAGGAGGAATTTGATATTGGAGTGTCTAGAGTGCAAAAGTCTAGACGTAAGACTAGGGAGATGATAAAGTGGTCTCAAATTTCTAATAAACATGGAGTTGGGTTTAGGGAAAGTAAAGCTTTTTTGTTGGTAAAAAGTACTGTCACTTGATCAAAGGACTGTAATTGCTGACATAAAGAGTCATCAAGAGTCATACTCTAATAATGGTTGGTTAATACTGTAAAATGGCAGAGGGCAAACCAGTATGGATACTACCAAAAGGGTAAATCGCCAAACTTTTCAAAATACCTACATTTAATGTAAGACTTTAGTCCAACGGAGTTATTATAACAAAGAACAGGGTTTTGTTAGTACTGTTAGGCCATGCATTAGTATCAATGCTAGGCCTATTAGATACTGCTTAGGCATTGTATTAATACTGCTAGGCCTGTTAGTACTGCTAGTCCAAGTATTAGTATTGCTAGGCCTGGTTATGCTTCTAGATCTATTTTACCAAGAATGGACAATGTAAGACCAAGAGGCTCATGTTCACTATTAAGAGGTCTTTACTTTCACAAACCTAGCCTTTAGTCCCCTAGACTTTAAAACAAGATGGTAAACTTTGGGGTTAAAAACATGACTACTGTTGGGAAAGAGAGTAGTTAATACTGGTAAGGGTAAGCTGGACACTAACCTTAATAGAGTCAAGATGGGTTTGGAGGCCTAAGGGAAATTACCTGGATCATGTGTCCAAAGACAGTGGATCATTCATGCTCATAAGAAGGTTGAGTATGTTGACCCAAAAGGATTTCCAAGTCTGTAATGGCTTGGATCCCTAAGAGATACTATTTATTCTACTTTTTGTGCAGGGCAATCCAGAGATCTTGTTACAGGATCATGCACTGGAGGGATAGTGTGCTTGCTCTAGCCATATGCAATGGCAACAAAGCTTATTCTTTTAGACTATGTAAGATTACAATGGCAGGTTTGTGGGCCTTTTGGAAGTGTATCCCAAAGGAGGTAAAATAATGAGTTAAAGGTAAAATCAAAATGCTAATTTAGGACTTTGATTGATGTTTATTTTGTGATGGAACTTAAGTTTTATCTTTTCTCTGTCTCACAAATGTGTGACAAGCAAAATAGTGTCCTTTGTTACTGAGTCTGATGCATTATCTTGTCTCCTTAGCTTTAATCTTATTGATGAAAGTCAATTTAGTTTTACTTAAGTGCTCCTAGAAAGGATGGCTGCGTACATCTTATTATTTAAAGAAAAACATCTGTTACTTCGGAGGTATAAATTGATTATATGCAAAAATGCTAAATAGCAGATTGAGTCTAAATTATAGCACAGGAGATTAGGTCATGTAAATTTTAAAAAAATAAATAAATTGTTAAAGGTCATTAGAGGTTTACCTTTCAAAAGTTTTTGTGAATGACCCACTTGTGTTGCCTGCAAGACAGGTGTAAGCAACACAAGGCCTCTGTATGGCCAAGTTTGATAGAATAATCAGGATAAGCCCTATAATTACTTCATATGGACTTATTTGGACCTGTCTTTGTAGAAAGCATCAACAAGAAAAGGTACTGCTTGGTTGTGACTGATGATTTTAGCAGATTTAGTTGGGTATTTTTCTTAGCTACCAAGGATGAAACATCTGAAATCCTTTGTAATCTTATCATAGGCTTAGAAAAACAATTGAATCATAATGTTAAAATCATTAGATGTGATAATGGGACAGAGTTTAAGAATTATGCTATGAATGAATTATGTGCTAAGAAAGGAATCAAAAGGGAGTTTAGTGTAGCTAGAACTCCACAGCAGAATGGTGTTGCAGAAAGGAAAAATAGGACCCTAATTGAGGCAGCTAGAACTATGTTAGCAGACTTACTTTTACCTATCCCATTTTGGGCAGAGGCAGTTAATACTGCTTGCTATGTACTGAATAGGGTATTAGTGACCAAACCTCAAAATAAGACACCTTATGAACTATTAATAGGTAAATCACCTAGTATTAGTTTTATGAGACCTTTTGGGTGCTCCTTGACTATTTTGAACACCTTAGATTCCTTGGGCAAGAATTTGATGAAAATCTGTGAGTTATTTGCTTGGATACTCTACCTCTAGTAAAGCCTTTAGAGTATACAACAAAAGGACCAAAAGGGTAGAAGAGAATCTGCACATAAATTTTCTTGAAGATCAACCTAATGTGGCAGGAACTGGTCCTAATTGGATGTTTGATCTTGATTTTCTCACCAATTCAATGAATTTATATTTGTTAGTTTCTATTATCGTGTTAGTGTAGAAAATCAGGTTAATGTGGATGCAGGTACACAAGATTCTTATGTTGCAGGTTCATCAGGAAAAGATAAAGGACCTACTCAGGAATACATACTGCTTCCACTACAACCTCATAGGACAAGGATTCTAGTAAAGGATGTTGTTCAGGTTGCACAAGAAAAACCTTCTAAACATGCTTCTCCAGACAAGGATATCCAAGATTCAGAGGATGCTGCTGATAAGGAAGAACAAAATCAGATGCAAGATAATGAAAAAGATTTGCAAGATGAACTTGAGATGTTGGTTACTCAGGAATTAAATATTGGTTTGCTAAAAGCTATTATGGTGATGTTTCAAGACAAGCCTTTAAAGAAGAAAAGAGGAGAATTGCATCTCAAATGAAGGCAGCTCAAGCTACCAGTACTAACCAACTTAATACTGATAGGCCATTTGTTAATACTAATAGGCCATTTGTTAGTACTGATAGATCATTTGTTAGTACTGATAGGTCTAACACACTCACTGTTAGTACTTCTACAGGTGCAAATGCAAATGGATCATCATTTGTCTATCTTGGAGGCAAAATACTTATTGATGCATCTACTCTCCCTAATGCTGATTTACCCATTGATCCAAATATGCCTGCCTTGGAAGATGCTTCTGATACTCTTCCAAATGATGAAATATTCAATGGAGCTTATGATGATGATGAAGATGTGGGTGCAGAGTCTAATTTCAACAACATGGATAACACCATTGTTGTTAGTCCTATTCCCACACTCAGAATTCATAAGGATCATCCAAAAGGACAAATTCTAGGAGATCATACATCAACAGTTCAAACAAGAGGGAAGATTCAAAAGGCTTCTTCAGCACAACAAGCCTTGGTGAGTTACATTCACAAACAGAACAGAACAAACCACAAGGATCATCAGAACTATTTGTTTGCATGTTTTCTCTCTCAAGAAGAACCCAAGACTATATCACAAGCCTTAAAGGATGAAAGCTGGGTTGAAGCAATACAAGAGGAATTGCTCCAGTTCAAGTTACAGCAGGTTTGGATACTTGTGGATTTGCCTTTTGGAAAGAAGGCAATTAGTACAAAGTGGGTTTTCAGAAACAAGAGAGATGAGAGAAGCATTGTTGTGAAGAATAAAGCCAGGTTTGTAGCTCAAGGTCATAGACAAGAAGAAGGAATAGAATCTGATGAGGTTTTTGCACCTGTTGCTAGAATTGAGGCAATCAGGCTGTTCTTAGCCTTTGCATCATATATGGGATTTCTTGTATATCAAATAGATGTTAAAAGTGCTTTTCTCTATGGCACAATGAAGAAGAGGTATATGTTCATCAACCTCCAGGCTTTGTTGATCCTGTTCATCCAAACAAAGTCTATAAGGTGGTTAAAGCTCTTTATGGTCTACATCAAGCTCCTAGAGCTTGGTATGAGACACTCTCTTCTTTCCTGCTGGAGAATGGTTTTAGAAGAGGTACCATAGACAAAACCTTGTTTATCAAGAAGAACAAGAGTGACATTATGTTGGTCCCCTCATGTCTATGTGGATGTACATTCCATATTTGCTCTTCTAGAAGTCTATGTGTACTGAATTTGATGATTTATGCACAACAGATTCCAGATGAGTTCCATGGGAGAGCTTACATTCTTTTTGGGACTACAGGTGAAGCAACAACCTGATGGAATCTTCATTAGTGAAGACAAGTATGTAGCTGACATTCTCAAGAAGTTTGATTTTTTGCTCCATCAAAACAATTACTACTCCTATTGAGTCAAACAAGCCCTTGGTTAAAGATGAAGATGGTGTAGAGGTAGATTTGCATGAATACCGATCAATGATTGGTTCCCTGATGTATTTGACTGCATCTAGGCCAGAACATTTATGTTTGCTGTCTGTGCTTGTGTAGGTTTCTAGTCACTCAAAAAGCTTCCCATTTTCTTGCCTGTAAAGGGTTTCATTTAGATATCTCAAACATCAACCCAAACTGGGTTATGGTTCCTAGGATTCCCTTTTGGAACTAGGAAGCTTTCTCAGATAAGTGATTATGTAGAAGCCAGCCTTGACAGGAAATCAACAACTGGTGGATGTCAATTTCTTGGTAGAAGACTCATATCTTGGCAGTGCAAAAAGCAGACAATTATGGCAAATTCTACTACTGAGGCAGAATATGTTGTAGATGCTCATTGCTTGTGGGCAAGTAATATGGATCACAAATCCAAATGATGGAATATGGCTTTAACTTCATGATCACCAAAATCAATATTGACAATTCTAGAGCCACCATATGTGTTGCTATAGTACCATGATTTTCACTCATGAACCAAGCACATTGGAGATTCGACTTCCATTCATAAAGGGATTGTTATGAGAAGAGATTGATAGATGTTCTCAAGATTCACACTGACTCAAATGTTGCAGACCATTTCACAAAAGTGATTGATCGTAAGGGTTTTACTTTTTTCGTGGTCAGGCATTGGAATGTAAATCTATTGTTACATTTGAGGAGGAAGGGTTAAATTGTATAATTTGTAAAGACTAGTAACTACTTCTAGTTTACATTAATACTGCTAGGGTATTAATGCTGGTAGTTCGGATTTAGTTAGTTCAAGTTCATGGTATATTGTAGCATTTTTCTTGTTTTTGCACTAACTTTTCAGGATAAGCATGGATTTGAGGATTGATAAATGCGTCCCTGTTTTTGTATATGTAAAGTGCTTGGCAAATATCTTACATATTTGGTCTGTAAAGTACTAAGTATTAAAAGTTAATTTGGTAGTCTACAAGTTTAATTCAGGTGGACTCTTGTTAATATGTGGACTTAAAGTTTATTTTGGTTGTTATAAGTTAATGCTGGTTAGTCTATAAGTTATTCTGGTAGACTATATTAGTACTGGTAGACTAATTTTAATACTGGTAGATGACCGTTGGTGCTGGTGAGGGAAAATTGACTTTTTTTCTATTAAATATTACCGTTAGAGATTGTTACGGCGCGTACTTTTAACATAGGTTTTCTATTTGGATAATTACTGCACTTTCTTCAATAAAATATCTTTCTTTACTCTAAAGAAACTTCTTTTACACACGGTCAAATAAGAAACCTTGTTATTAATCGCTAAAAACTCAATTCCCTCTCTCTACCAGCACTTAGTAATTCACTCGAATCAAACCTAGGATTAGAATTTACATTCTTACAATTTCTGTTCATCAACAAGTCCATATGGCCAACCTAAAGTACTCTGACAAGCATAATATGGTCGCTTTCCTAAAGAAAACCAATATGAAAGTGTTGGTTTCATGAAGTTAGTAGATTTCTTAAGGTTACATATCTCAGGTATTACCTTAACTCATAATTCCTACTATATATGACTCTCCCTACGTCAACGTTCTGGGTAGCAAAAACAGCCAACTGTCAGAACACTTGCTAATGGGAATCAACAATTAATAGAATTTATAGACCTCTAAGGTATACTATTACTGAGGCATCTGTTAGAAGTAAACTTCAATTGGAAGATGCAACAGGAATACATAATTTATCTGATGCTGAAATATATGCTGGATTAGCCACATTGGGGTATGTTACTAAGGGTAAATTAACTTTTTGGAAAACGAATTTCTAACAACCCGAATGTAAATTTCTTAATCCATCAATATTCTACATGCTTACGCCCAAGTCTGGTGATGGGGATAATTTGGTTGTTACTGTTGCTACTGCATTAATCTGTCTATCTAGTAATAGGGTTTATAATTTTTCTAAAATGATTTTTAATGGAATGATTCATAACTTGGAAAGTAATACAAAAATTTTAATGTATCCAAGATTTTTACAAATTATTTTAGACATGAATACTGAACAAAAAGGAAAGTATTTTGCCCCAACTTTGACCAAAAAGCTTTTTGCAAACATGAAAAGGGGTTATGCAGGGGATATTTTGTTTCCATTGTTGCCTTGCTATCTTTGGCAGTGTGCAGCTATTGGGATCAGGTGATTAGGATAGCACAACCAGCTGAACCCCATCCCACACCTATTGATCCACTACCATCCACATCCCAACCACCTATTCCATCACCACCTCATCCATCACCACCACCTCATTCACCACCTCATTCACCACATCAATCACCACCTTATTCACAACATCAATCACCACCTTTTTCACCACCTCATTACTCACCACCTAGGTCTTATGAAGCACCTCTTCCTGAAGGTAATACATCAAGAAATGTTGAGGACAATATGCAACTTAAAAAATTGATGGATATTGTACCTAGGTTGGTGACCAGGATTGAAACTTTGGAGGCAGAGTTGCAACTGGACAAAAGACAACTTATGGAAAGGCAGTTCTCACCTTGGTTAAAAGGGTAAAGATTCTAGAAAAGGCATTAAAAAGAAAGACACAGAAAGTGTAAAATCTGATCAGAGGTGAAGAACAGAGGATTCAGGGGGAATTTTTGTTAAGTCCAATGTTTGTATTAACAAGATTTGTACCAATTTTAATACTATCTTTTAAATACAAGTCATTTAATTTTATTATCATTTAAATTTCATAATTGTAATTTTCTTTTAAGTTAATGAAAAATTTAAGTTTTCTTTAAATACTGTCTTTTACTTATATTGTCATTTAAATACTGTTTTAAGCTCTTGTATAAGCCTTTTAAGTCATTAAAAGTTTATATGAAAGTTTGCTTTATTTTCTGTCTAAAAATTAAAAAAAATCACAAAAAAAAGAAGTTGTCAAAAGCAAGGAGCAAGGTGAATATTGGATGGCCTTAGTTTAGAGCTTCTTGGGAAGCATATAGGTTGGTATAAGCTGTTTGAGAGCTTATTTCCTTGCCATAAGCTTTGGACTCTTGTAAGTTTACTTTTTCCAATTTTTGCCTTTTACTGTTCAATTGCTTAATTTCTGCTTATTTATGCTTTTTAATGCTTATTTGTCTTATTTATGCTTAATTGTCTTTGATTGTTGCTTATTTGTCTTTTGTTCATGTTTTTACTCTAGACTGCCTTTACTTGCCTTTAATTCTGCTTAACTTATTTTGCTTATTTAGGTGCTTATTTTTGTTTGGATTTTGCTAATTTATGCTTAACTGAGCTTGGTTAACATCTGTTTTAAAAATCTTTTGCTTAATTTACCCTTTATCAGTTTAAAAATTAGATTTGAACACTTAAAGGGGTGTTTGGGACAAGGGTGAAAGTGGGTCAAATTTGGATACAAAACCATTTGGGTCACCCAGCATACTTTGACAGCCTTTTTAAGTTATTTTTGATTTGTTTTCAATAGTTTTTAAGGTCTTAAAGTTGGTTTTCAAGTCTTTCAAAAGTGGTCTTTGAAACTGTCATGACAAAACAGCCTTAAGTGCTTATTTGGTTAAGGACTTTTAAATCTAGCTTTTGAGTCTTGTTCTAGTTCTCTTTTTAGTGTCAAATGCAGTAGTCAAAGGTCCTTTTGGTTTTCTTTTGTCTTTGTCCAAATCTGTCAATATTGGTTAAGTGTTTTTCTAAGTCAAAAGCCACTTTTTCATTTTCAATTTTGAGCATAAGCTCATTGTCTGTCCAACTTAATCTGTTTTAACTTAACTTTTATTTTTAAGCTTATTTACTAGCTTATTTTGAGGCCTGCTTATTGCCAGTTTGCTTTTTAACAAAACCAAAAAGTGTGCATCTGTGTGAGAAGCCCCTTTCAGTTAGCTTTTTATGGCTTTTTAGATTTTCAAACTCTTTTCTTTTTACTGTTTTAGATAGACCATAAGCTAAGCTTTAAACTGGTATAAGCCTTAAGCCCATTAGGTTCCTTCTTAGTGCTTAAAATTAAGCCAAAAAGTTATCCCTTAGGCTGCCTTGTTTCCAGTTTGTGCCATTAGCTTATTTGCTTTTTCTTGCTTATCTGCTTAATTTTCTTAGCTTATTTTTGTTTGCATTGGCTTATTAGATATAGGAGGTTATCTGTTAGTGCTTATTTAGGTTTCCCCTTAGCTTATTTGTCCCTAGATTAGCATAGCAGTTTAGCATTAGTATACTTAGTGTAAAAAAAAGTTAAAACTGTCACATTTAGTTTGCTTATTTAAGCTTATTTTTAAGTTCTGTCAAAACTCACTTTTTTAAAGTTGTGTATTTTAACTAGTTTTATAAAATTGCAAAAAGAAAAACCAAAAAAAAAATATTTATCAAAAAGGGAGGCCAAGGATTCGACCCCTAGACCTCCCCTTTAACACCCACAAGTCTCACATAACCCACACACTAACCACGGTGCCAGTAGGACCATCTGGTCACTACTCCACCTTGTTTAATTTTATACTCATTTTCCCATTTTAAGCTTTCAGCCACTTTTGGCTTATTTCTGGCTTATCTAGATAAGCTGGCAACACCATTTTAATTTTCCTAGATTCAACACACTCTAAGCTACTTTTCAGTATTTTTTTTAGATTTTTCCCGTTAAGTTTACTATTTTTAATTATTTTTTCTTTTTCAAATCTGTTGATAGCTGATAGTTTGCTAAAAACTATAAGGTTATCAATGCACCTTGTTACTACAATGAAGCATTGACTAGTCCATAGCAAACGGCTCATGGTAAAGACATATCAAATCCGTTGATGGCTGGTAGTTTGCCAAAAACTATAAAGCCAACTTAGTTGGATGTTGCTGTGTAGCTGTGAAGAGAAGACAAAGACTAAAAGACAAAGTATGATCTGGTTTTTCAAAGAACATCAAACAGATCATCATTCAAGAGAAGCTAAGGACTTGAAGACATGCTTGGATACAATTCTCAAAAGCCCAAACTGAAGAAACTTGAAGTTAACAAGTGAAGTTCAAGTTTAGGGGAGGATTGTTAGGAATTTTGTATAACAGACTTAATTCTGTTAGTATTGTAGTTAATTCTGCTAGTGTAATAGTTAGTACTGGTAGAAGGTTTATCATAGTTAGTACTGGCAGTATTAAATAGTTAATACTGTTTATGTAATAGTTAAGTCTGCTTACGCAGAAATTAGTTAGAGTTAAAGATATGCATGAGATATCTTAGGAAAAGATATGCATTATCTTTATACGCGTTTTGTAAAGCCCATTAGGGTTTCCTTAGTCTATAAAAGGATCCCTAGGCATAGTTAGTAGATATAGTTCTACAGAAGATCATAGAGATCGAATAGCAAATCATAGTTTGTAATCTGTAACTTAGGCAGATTCAAAGTTCAATATAAAAGTGTTTTGATTATATTCTTCTTTACATTGTTGATTAAATTCCGCGTAATCAATAGTGGTTAATCATTGTTACTTTAGATTTATCTAAGGCAACAAACCCTTTACAAGCTAAAGGTTAAGATCCATTAAGCAAAGGGATCCTACAAAAGACCACCACTCTTTGAAAGTGATAGTTTTATTTATTAGAAAAATAGATTCGAAACATATGTTAAATCAAAAGATCTTGATCTTTGGCACGTTATTACTAACGACGATTTTCAACCTATTGAACAAAATCTGGAAACCAAATTAGATGAGGTTATCCCTTTTCAAAAATAAAATGATGAACTTAAAAAGAGACTTGCGAAAAATAACGAAGCTAAAATGGTTATTTACAACGCTTTTCCTAGAAAAGAATATGAAAGAATTTTCATGTGGAATATAGCAAAAAAAATTTGGAAAACTTTGTTAATCACCCATCAAGGTAATAGTCAAGTCAAAGATAACAAGATCGACCTTTTGGTACAATAATAAGAACAATTCGTCATTTCTAAAGACGAATCTATAGATAGTACTTTTGCTACATTTAATATTATTATTACTAGTCTAAAATCTCTTGATGAAGGTTATTCTAGTAAGAACTATGATAGGAATTTTCTTAAGGCTCTACATCCTAAATGGAGAGCAAAGGTCACGGCGATTGAAGAGTTGAAAGACTTAACATCAATATCTCTTGATGAACTTATCGGGAATCTCAAAGTTCACGAAATGATCATCAAGAAAGATTCTGAAATAGTCAAAGCTAAAGGAGAAAGGAGGTCTCTTGCTTTAAAGGCTAAGAAGGAATCTAGTGATGAGGAGTGTTCGTCTTCCGGAAGTGAAGACAAAGAGTATGCTATGGCGGTGAAAGAATTCAAGAAGTTCTTCAAAAGAAGAGGAAGATTTGTAAGGCAACTTAGGAATGACAAAAAGACTTTTCAAAGAAACCGAGATGACAAGAACCGTAAAAGTGAAAGAAAGTGTTTTAGATGCGGAGACCCAAATGATCTCATTAGAGAATATCCAAAACCACCAAAAGACAAGAACCAAAGAGCATTCGTAGAAGGTTCTTGGAGTGATAGCGGTGAAGAAGATGATGAAAGGTTTAAAGAGGAAACATGTCTCGTAGCTCAAGCATCAAATGAGGTATGTTCTGATTCCTCTTACTTTAGTGAAGAAAATTCATCAATATTTAGCTCTTGATAATGAATATGATAAACTATGCAAAATGAGTCTAAAAATAATCACAAAGAACAAAAGATTAAAAGCCGTTAGAAATAGCTTAGAAAATGAACTTAGTGAACTAAAAGAAAAATTGTCCACACTCGAGAAAAACAAGGGAGTTGATCTCGAATGTACAAAATGTCAATTGCTTAAAACTGAAAATGAAAAACTCAAAGAGGAAGCTATTAAACTAACAAAATTTAAAAAGAGTACACATTGCTTAAATGAAATGTTGAGTAATCAAAAACCCTCTGGAGATAAGTTTGGTTTGGGATTCAATTCACTTGAAGCATCAACTAGTGGAACTAAGGAAATAGAATTTATGAAATCTCATAAAGAAACATTTCCTGGTGGAGGTCCCTTAAATATGGGCGGCCCCCATATAGCAGAGGCGGCCCCCATATAGCAGAGGCAGTCCCCAAAGCAATTATGGGACCGTCGGTCTATTCACCAGGTTCTGGAAAATATGTTTCTTTTCAAAAATCCATTTTAGGACCTAGACCGAAACATATAATGGTAAACAATGTTAAAGTTCCAGTCGCTAGTGATAATGAAGTTAAACATTTTTATAAGCCATCGTTAAAACACGGAGTTGGATTTTCAAAACCAAACTTTAGAT
Organism: Tanacetum coccineum; assembly: GCA_026074375.1. Taxonomy (NCBI): domain Eukaryota; kingdom Viridiplantae; phylum Streptophyta; class Magnoliopsida; order Asterales; family Asteraceae; genus Tanacetum; species Tanacetum coccineum. Next base: position 33,435 of record BQNB010033661.1, on the reverse strand, counting down.
CAAAAGCTCCACCATCTAGAAGAGTCAATAATAATTATCCTCGTTCTAAGACACCGCAACCAAGAAGGAATGTTGGTCGACAAAACCAAGCTCATCGTTTTCCTATAACTTGGAATAACTTCCAACCTCAAAGTTACATGCCATGAGGAATGCTTTCTTCATTTCCCCATCCCAACCGAATGCAACAAATGCATGGGATGTTAAAAACTAAAATTTTTAGACCTATAAGATATTGGGGACCAAATGTTTGAATTATTGTCTTAAATAAATAGATTTTCCTTGGAGTTGACTTGGAACCCAATGAGTGGATAAAAGATAGCGGATGCTTTAAACACATGACGGGTAACCGAAAGCTCTTCTCTACTTACAAGCCATACAATGGAGGTAATGTCATTTTTGGTTGTAATCTTTGCGGTAACATCATTGGCAAAGGCACGATTTCTAATGACTCTCTCAATATAGATAACGTAGAACATGTTGATAACTTAAGATTTAACTTGCTAAGTGTAGGACAAATATGTGATAATAAGTGTAGAGTAACTTTCTCTAAACATGATAGTGAAATCACTAAGAAAGGTAAGATTATAGGTAGAGGTATTAGGAAGAAAGGATTATATGTGATAAAATTAGGAAATAAGCCAAAAGACAAAATTTGTCTTGCAACGATTGATGAGAACTCCACATTGTGGCATAGGAGATTAGGTCACGCTAATATGCGTCTCATTCAATCGTTAGCATCTAAGGAATTAGTTAGAAACTTACATCAGATTAAGTTTGATCAACACTTCTGTGATGCTTGCAAAATTGGAAAACAATCTCACGCTAGTCACAAAGCTAAGAATATGGTCTCAATGACTAGATGCTCAAAACTCCTTCATATCGATCTCTTGGTCCATCCACCGTACGGAATTACAGAGGAAACCATTGCATCTTAGTCATAGTAGATGACCACTCTAGGTATACTTGGACTAGATTCCTTAAGAATCAAACCAAAGCTTTTGATCAATTCGAAATATTTAGTAAGAAAATTCAAAACCAATTAGAATGTACAATAGTGTCAATAAGAACCAACCACGGTAGGGAATTTCACAATGAAGTGCAATTCAGCGATTTTTGTAATGCCAATTGAATTACACATAACAACTCAGCTCCACACACTCCTCAATCAAATGGCGTGGTCAAAAGGAAAAATAGGACACTTCAAGAAATGAGTAGGACTATGTTGAATGAGCAATCATTACCATAAAAGTTTTGGTGTAACGCCGTAGATATAACAACCCCGAATTTTCATCAAATGCGAAATCAACCTATTTTATTATGATCACAATTGTACGGGAAAATTTTTCGCTTTATTACATTACTTGCATTGCCAATATCTCAATATGCAATGTAACTTGCATAACTAAAGTAGACAAGCTCTTGAAACCTACCTATGCCATCTATATCTATTTATATGTCAAGCAAACATCATAACATATCAAGTCAATATCTTAATATCATTATTACAAAGTACATTACTCTTATAATGTACCATTCGCAACGTTATATCAAAACGGGCTTTAAACCGTTATTATATACTTCTAAACCATAATTCCATGAAAGGTTAATATCTAAATCAAATGCACAAGCTACTAAAGCATATGTAAAAGTAATATAACATCTTATTTGAAATATAAACTCCCTCCAAGTCAAAGTACAAGTCCTTAAAAACACAATGTATAAGTCACTAAGCATGATCTCTAAAATAGTCGTTTTACCTCTGTTTTCATTCTAGTTTCTTCACCACCACTTTCATACAAACTACTACACTCAATATACAATGTGTAAACCCTAATTATTTATAATCATAAGCTCTAATTACATTTTTTTTCACTCAAAACCTTAATTCAAATCTAAACCCTAAAACTAAGGCTTGAGTTTCTAAAACTATGACCTCGTTTATTGATTTTTATCTCTTTATTTAAACCTCTAATCATACACTCAATAAGTTGTAATAACTTATTTTACATACCTTGACCATTTCATATTTCATCATAATATCTATCATTTTATTTCATTTATACGTTAAATTGATCCAAGACAGAAAATTACCCCTAAACTACCTAAATGAAACATACGACCCGTTTACTCATTTTTAACCATTTTAATCTCAAACTATCAATCAAGTACTATTGTAAAACTCATTAATATGTGTTTATAATCCGTGATCTATCATTATTTAGCACTGTTACACAAATTGAATAGCCTAGAAAACCCTAATGTGCCCTAATATGACCCACGACATGTTTTACTCATTTTCTATCCATTTTAACCCAAACCACTTATCAATTCTCGTTAATAATCATTGATACAAACCTTGAGAACATATATCTATCATTACATGATCAATGTGCTCGAAAACCAAACCTAGAAAAGTAATTCGAGCCCTAATAAGCTCAAATGAACCCGCGGCATACAATCTTGCAATTTGACCCATTTTTAACTCTTTCTTGCAAGTAAGAACCTCCATGACAAGAAAATCTACTCCCTTAAGTAGATTACTAAGCTTCTTGTACCATTTCTTGGTTGATTAAAGCTCCACAACTCCCCTTTTGTACCTATGGCAGCCGCGACAAGCACTTGTCTTTCTCACCATGTTCTAGCCATCTTCTAGCCTACCCAACACATCCTATAGCCCCTCCTAATCACCCTCTAGGTTACCCATGTGTCCTAGATCAGCTTGCTAAGAAATCTTGGCCTCTAAGGGTCCTTTACCTATAAATTGAAACCCATAACCCTTAAATTCAGTTCATCCACATTCTTCTTATTATAACCCCATTGAGCATACATTCTCTGCTCAATTATGATCTAGGGGATTTATCTTAAAAAACCATATTTCAATAAAATATTTGAAGATTTGAAGCCCCGGGAACAAGATACAAGGCGTACAAGTGGAAATACTACCTGAAATGACCCATTTCCACCATTTTTGCTCCTTGAAGCTCAAACCCAGGTTCTGGATGTTCTACTTCTACTACTACACTCTTATAATGTTCATATGATCCTAAATAAACTCTTGTTAAATTTTCATAACTCAATTCATGCTCATTTTACATTTTGATCCAAAACCGTACACCCGAAACCCTAATTTTATGTTTTTCTTAAAAGTAAATGTTGTTATAATCTATCCTAACATGCTTAATTAATGTCAAAATAACCACTTTATTAATTATTGAAGGAATTTGAACTTAAAACCCGCGCATTTATGTTTTGAAACCATAATTTGACCTGTTTTGCTTCATAGCTTAACGAATCGTTATTTTAAACTTTCGTTATGTTAAACCTTCATATTTTAGCTTATATTAATAATCTGTAACCTGCAAATGTCATTTAGAAACTTAAAATAAGCTTGCATGGCATTTCGGACTTGTTTTGTAAATATTACCCATGCAAGGGGTATATATCGTAACTTTCTAAAACTTATAACTAAAGGGGCTGAATATGTCATTTTATCAAAGTTATAACTATATGATATTTATGTCACTTTCTATGACAGTTTATTTGTATATCTTTTAAACTTGAAGTACCAAACTCATAAAAGTGCAAACTCCAAGGGTATATTTTGCCATTTTTCATTCTCAAGGGTCTAAAATGTAACATTTTGAAAAAGTATAAAAATGTATTCAAAACATTACAAGACATAACTTTAATTAACGCTTCTCATGCTTATCATTTCCAGATATTGATCAAAACGCTTAAAACCGATTATATCATATCACAATACTAGGGAGCTTCATATTAAGGGGTTTCATCTTGGTATTACGTTCTGACTGAGTTGTTGTGTTTTTGGATTTAAAGTGTCATAGCTCCTCAAATTTATGAATGACTTCCTGAATTTTGAGGGCCCAAACGGTGTACAATTAATTCCAAATTCCAATCAAACTCATAAACTTTCTGAACCAAATTTCTATAGTTACAAATCTTCCTAAGAATTGACATATTTACTCAGGTTGCGGTGACATGGGCTGTTTATATCATTTTCTATATCAAACAGTCCCTGTTAAGATTGTTGATTAAGGTTGTCAGCTTTCATTTTGGATATTTAATTACATCTACCTATCAGGTGAGATCATTGCCTCGCATTTTCAATCTTTTAATGTTTTATAAACCGCTGAGGGGGATACTATGCTTGTTCAAAACTCTTTTAAATTACCGTTTATCTTATAACAATATGATTACTTTTCAAAGACTTGGTGAGTTCATAACCTCGCTTTATGTATTTACATGTTTTATAAACCCGGATGGTGATACATGCTTGTTACAATACTCTGTTTTTATAATCGTTTATCTGTATAACAATTGTGATTACTTTTCAAAGGACTTAATTTGAGTTCATACCTCACATACTTTATAATCCCGTGATACCTACTATAAACCATAAATGCAAGTATTTTCTAAACTATATGCTATCTTGATACATTATTGCCTAAGTACATGAAAATATCTATTTGGGTAATATCTCCCAATATCTCCTTAATATCTATTTGGGTAGTATCTCCCAATATCTCTTTAATGTCTATTTGGTAGTTCTCTCTAATATCTATTTTATGTCTATTTATGTAGTTATCGCCCAAAAAATTTAAAAAATTTTTTCTTTTAATATCTCTTTGGGTAGTATCTCCTAATATCTCTTTAATATCTCTTTGGGTAGTATCTCCCAATATCTCTTTAATATCTCTTTGGGTAGTATCTCCCAATATCTCTTTGGGTAATATCTCCCAATATCTCTTTAATATCTCTTATGTGATTCATGAGTTTAGGGTAATAATACTGTTCTCCATGATAATACTGTTCTCCATGATAATACTGTTCTCCATGATAATAATGTTCTCCATGATAATTATCCCTGCAATACCAATATTTCCATTATGATAACTTGTATTCAACTATTACATTTCAAACCTATGAATTTCACTCAACCATTGTGTTGACTTTTTAGCATGTTTATCTCAGGTAATTGAGCAACTTATGGCACGGAGTGGCATGGACATGAAGATGGCTAAAACTTGTTATCATTCACATTGTATGTAACTAGATTTTGGGACCTGCCTTTGTAAAACTCTGATTTTAAATGAATGATAACGTATCTTTTGAACAATGTCTCTTTTGAGTTGTTTTTTATTATGATTGTTGTTTCCATGAAGTAATACCCCAGATTAGCTTCCGCTGCTATATTAGTAAAAATGGGGGTGTTACAGATTGGTATCAGCGCCATGGTTATAGAGAACAAGGTCAAAAACCTTAAGTATAACCACATTACATTTCTTTTCTATCCATCAAAGTCCTCCGCGCCACTACATTCCGGATCAGTATGTAAAGATACATAATTATTATACTATATTATACCATAAATAACTTATGTTATTTACAACTGGGTTTTTAACAGAACGATGTCTTCTCCTAACCACTCTACTTCTAATATTGAGGATGCTTTTCCTCTATGAATTGTTCTTAACTATACTTTCTGAGGTCTCATCGGATTATTTCCCAACTTCATCAAAAAGGATGTTCTTTTAACTCCTCAAAAAAACTCTAAAGATTATAATGATTCCTCACCAGTTTCTCACCTCATTTCTACAATAATCTTGTTTTTTAAAGGAGTATTAAGAATTTTATGCTAAGGAATTCACCTATTTTCACCCACCAGATCCTTTACTCCACTAGCTATTTTGACTCTATCTCCAGTATTACCACCATCAATACTATTTGATCCCGGGTATTTCTTTGTTTGTACGAAAATTATTACCGCCCTATAAAAAAGTAAAACTTGTATCATTCCACTCCTCTTCTACTATTATCTCGATAATCAAATGTTGTTAATTTGGTATCACCATCTTTCTCAGTTTATACACCTACCCCACCTCAATTATTTGAAATATGAAAAAGTTCAATTAAGATGCATCTGAAGCATCATGAGGAACAAATCGAGGATATTTTAATTATTGATTGAACTATCTTTTAACGCATTGTTGAAAATAGAAGTAAGGGACGTAGTATGATACGAATGATCATACGAAGAAAATGGTAACGAAACTAAAGACGAAATTAAGAGAATCCGTACTCAGATTATCAAAACTTCTAATGAAGCAGTTAGGGCAAAAGGGATAAGTTGGGCGGCGCAGGGCCTTTGCTCACTACAGAAATTTCCAATTTAAACAAATATCATTGAGGAGATCCAAGGTCGTCACCAAACAGATCAGGAAGATCTTTAGGATGTCAACAAACTCTTAGACTATTTATAGCTTTATCCTACCTACGGGATGTGTGGTATAAATAAAAACGGTTGTCAAATCTTGACTATGTATAGTAAAAAGGCAAGTTGTTTATACAAAGGAATCCCGTTTCGTACCTTATTTCCAGTTTATCTCTCTTTCATCATCATCTTCATCATTTGCTATCATATCTCCCGGTCTTATCATATGAATCATACATACCTCTAAGTTTGCTTAAAATTTAAAAATGAGCATTATCTTTTTTATGCATTTGAAACATCACATTTTCTTTTAAAACTTGTGATATCATTCTTACTACGTGTTATCTTATGTTGATAGAATGCCTCCCAAAAGGACGTCAACATCTCATGAATAACCAGCCATAACTGTAGCTGCGTTATCCACAACTCATTACTGAGGTAATACTGGCCACTCTGAGTACAAGCTGCTACCATGGCAAATGCCGACAATCCCAATAGGAACACTGGTCCCAGAGAAATTCATGTAGCAAAAAGTGGAAACTACAAAGAATTCATAAACTGTCAACCTTTCTACTTTAATGGCACGAAAGGAGATGTTAACCTCATTCCGTTGGTTTGAACGTTTTACGAATCGGTATTTTCTCCATAGCATGTAAGGACAGAGTAAACATCTGACTATGTTCTTCTAACCAATGAGGCACTTGTCTTGGTGGTATGATTTCACACCAAACTATCTGAATAGAACAAGGGCCAATATGATCACCTTGGACGAATTTAAAAGGCTCTTGTCCAATAAGTATTGCCCTCGAACTGAAAGTCAGAAAATGGAAGACGGAAAATTTTACAACTTGGTAGTAAAAGGAAATTATCTCAAGACTTATGTTAGAAGATTTCAGGAATTAGCAATCTTATGTCCAAACATGGTACCAAATTCTGAGAAACTTATGGAAGCTTTCATCTGCAAAACGTAAGGGTATTCATATTATAAATCTTACTAGAACTGCTCGTTTTTTATCAGAAGCTTGTGATTTGGTTTTTGATTGCAGCAATGTAAAGGGAAAACAATCTTTAATTGTTGGAACTAAAAATAAAAAGGATTCCTCAATTTCTTTCTATCATTCAAACCGTGATGAGACTTGATCTCACACGGCTCCTAATAGAGTTTTCGATAAAAACCTGTAGTGGAGGAAGAACCTCCTAGGAGGGAAGCAACAACATAGATTACAGACTAAATGGATCAAATTAATAGCATGATTCTGTGCAAGAAAACCAATAATCATAAAACGAAGTTTGAAGATAAAAGAACCACATCGAAACAAACAACTACCCTAATAATCGCAACAACAATAACCACTCCAACAATCGCAACAACAATAACTACCAAAATAACAATAACAACCACCAATAGCAGAATAGAAGACAAGAAACTGTTAGGACTTATCCTGCCAAAAGATACCATGGAAACCTTCCTTTGTGTACATGATGCACCCTGCATCACATAGGGAAGTTTGCAAATTCAGTGTAGACCTTACAACAAAGTGGGTCATCTGGACCAAAAAACTACAGAAACTAAAGATCAATCGCTGAAAACAATCTCTTAGGATAACTCATGTTCGCCACCAGTTAAATATGAAGGATCTTCTAAAAACACACTACATAAACCATATACACCAAGCTACGATAGTGTCATTTGTGCTTTTATCTTGAATCTACCACAAGGACAAATAGCAGATGTATCAAATCTTTGAGTTTCGGTGACGTAAGATATTGTAAATTTATCCATGAATTTATAAGGGATTATTTTCATTTTCATCTTGTTATTCCCGGTGGCAACGTTATATCAAAACGGGCTTTAAACCATTATCGTATACCTCTAAACCCTAATTCCATGAAAGGTTAATATCTAAAGTGAATGTCCAAGATACTAAAGCATATATACAAGTCATATAACATCTCATTTGAATAATACTTTCCTTCCAAAATAAAGTACAAGTTTTTAAAAGCACAATGAACAAATCATTAAGTATGACATCCAAAATAGCCATTTTACCTCCTTTTTCATTCTAGTTTCTTAACCACCACTTTTGTACAAGCTACTACACTCAATATACAATATGTAAACCCTAATTATTATATTCATAAGCTTTCATACATATTTTTACACTAAAAACCCTAATTTAAAACCCTAAAACCTAAAACCGAGCTAGTTTCTAAACCATGACCCGTTTCTTGATTTTCATCCATTGTAAACCCAAACCAACACTCAAATAAGTTGTAATAACTAAATTTACAACATTCTCAAACATATTCTATCATCATCAATCAAATCCAAGAAACCCTAATTGTGCCCTAATTTGAACTTTTGACCCGTTTACTCATTTTTGCCCATTTTAAACCCGAACCACCTATCAATTCTTGTTATTAATCCTTAATACAATCCTTACAAACATTAATCTATCATTACATCATCAATGTACACGAATTACAAACTCAAAAACCCTAAATGAGCCCTAATGTACCCGTAACCTTCAACCCTTGCAAATTGACCCATTTTGAAAGTTTTTCTTGCAACCAAGCACCTCATGACTCACCCACATGCTACCTTAAGCAGCTTACCATGCTACTTTAACCATTCCATGGCCCTAAATCAAGCTACATCATCACCTTGTGGCTTAATCCTAGCCGCGGCCTCAAAACCCTTCCAAAATCTTCCACCTTGCTTATCTAGCCTCCATAGCCCCTCATACTCATCACATAGCTTCAACACATCATACTCTAGCTCTCCCATCTGTCCTAACCTTAAGCCTTAAGGATCCTTGGCCACCAAGTTCAATATGACTATAAATAGAACCATAAACCTTTCATTTGAACTCATCCCCCACTTCCTCCTCTATAACCCATTTCTAGCAGCAATCCTTTGCTCAATAAGATCCTAAGAGGTCCTAAGAAGTCTCAAGAATAGAATTGAAGCAAAAGAAACCAAGAAAAGAAGCCCGGGAGTCATTATTCTAGGCGTGCGAAGCTAAAAGCCCTGATTTCAACCCGTTTTCAAGCTATAAACTCAAACTCAGGTTCTATGATCTTCATACCTGCTACTACACCCTTATAATGTTCATATGATCCTAAATAAACTCTTGTTAAAGTTTCATAACTCAATTCATGCTCATTTTCCATTTTGATCCAAAACCGTACACCCGAAACCCTAATTTGACCCGTTTTGCTTCCTAGCTTAACAAATCGTTATTTTAAACTTTCGTCATGTTAAACCTTCATATTTTAGCTTATATTAACAAGCTATAACCTGCTAATATCAATTAGAAACTTAAAATAAGCTTGCATGGCATTTTGGACTTGTTTTGCAAAAGTATTCCATGCAAGGGGTATATATCGTAACTTTCTGAAATTAATAACTAGAAGGGCTGAATATGTCATTTTATCAAAGTTATAACTATAGGGGTCTATTATGCGACTTTCCAAAGTGCAAGGTTTATTTGTATATCTTTTAAACTTGAAGGACCAAATTCATAAAGTGCAAACTCCAAGGGTATATTTTGCCATTTTTCATTCTCAAGGGTCTAAAATGTAACATTTTGAAAAAGTATAAAAATGTATTCAAAACATTACAAGACATAACTTTAATTAACGCTTCTCGTGCTTATCATTTCCAGATATTGATCAAAACGCTTAAAACCGATTATATCGTATCACAATACTAGGGAGCTTCATATTAAGGGGTTTCATCTTGGTATTACGTTCTGACTGAGTTGTTGGGTTTACGATTTAAAGTGCCCTAGCTCCTCAAATGTTTACTGAATGACTTCTGAATTATGATGGCCCGAACGGTAATACGATAATTCCAAACTTTCCAATCAAACTCATAACTCTCTAAACCAAAGTTCTAGAGTACAATCTTCCTAAGACTTGACATATTTACTCAGGTTGCTTGACGTGGCTGTTTACTATCATTTTGCTATATCAACCTTCCCCGTTAAGATTGTGATAAGGTCGTCAGCTTTCATTTTGGAATATTTATTACAACTACCTATCAGGTGAGATTCATAGCCTCGCATTTTAAATCTTTTGAATGTTTTATAAACCCGCGAGGGGGATACATGCTTGTTACAAACTCTTTTACATACTCGTTTATCTTATAACAATATGATTACTTTTCAAAGACTTAGTGAAGTTCATAGCCTCGCTTTTACTTATTTACATGTTTTATAAACCCGCGAGGGGGATACATGCTTGTTTACAAACTTTTTTTATATACTCGTTTATCTTATAACAATGTAATTACTTTTCAAAGACTTAATGAATTCATAACCTCACATACTTTATAATCCCATGATACCTACTATCCCGAATCTATATCGTACCACAATACTAGGGAGCTTCATATTAAGGGGTTTCATCTTGATATTACGTTCTGACTGAGTTGTTGGGTTTACGATTTAAAGTGCCCTAGCTCCTCAAACGTTTACTGAATGACCTCTGAATTATGATGGCCCGAACGGTGATACAATAATTCCAAACTCTCCAATCAAACTCATAACAATATTAAACTATTAAAACCAAAGTTATAGAGTACAATCTTCCTAATACTTAACATATTCACTCAGATTGCGTGACGTGGCTGTTTACTATCATTTTGCTATATCAACCTTCCCTGTTAAGATTGTGATAAAGTCGTCAGCTTTCATTTTGGAATATTTATTACAACTACCTATCAGGTGAAGTTCATAACCTCTCCTTTACTTATTTACATGTTTTATAAACCCGCAAGGGGGATACATGCTTGTTTACAAACTCTTTTTTATACTCGTTTATCTTATAACAACGTGATTATTTTTCAAAGACTTAATGAGTTCATAATCTCACATACTTTATAAACTCGTGATACCTGCTATAAACTAGGAATGCAAGTGTTTTCTAAATTATATGCTATCCTGATATATTATTGCCTAAGTACATGAAAATATCTCTTTGGGTAGTATCTCCTAATATCTCTTCAATATCTCTTTGGGTAGTATCTGTTGGGAAAATAGTTGTATAGATTATCTCCTGGTATACACATGAGGGAGTGTATCTGGATGTTTGGGAGATATCGGGGTAGTGTTATCGGAGTGTCTTAATTCATCTGAGTTCGACATGTCGCTAAGACAAGAAAGTATGAAATAAGGATATAGGTATATTTCAAAATACGCACAGTTAAGTCTGGTAGTAATAGTTAGTTCTGGTAGTATTGAGTTAATACTAGCAGTACTAAGTTAAGTCTTTACAGAACGATGTCTTCTCACCAACCACTGTACTTCGATATTGAGGATGCTTTTCTTCTATGGAATATTCTGTAACTCTACTTCGTCTCGCGGATTATTTCCCAGCTTCATCAGAAGCAGTTCTTTTAACTCTTCGGAAAACTCTACAGATAATATAATCCCACCAGTATTCTCATCTTTCTACAATAATCCTTGTTTAAAGGACGTACAAGCATTTTATGCTAAGGAATTACCTATTCCATCACCAGATCCTATTACTCCACCAGCTATTTTGACTCCATCTCCGGTATTACCACCATCACTACTATTTGATCCTCGATATTTCTTTGTTCCTGAAGAATTAATTACTACCTATGAATGAATCTGTTCCCCATCTTCTTCCTCAACTACATTACCTAATCCATCTCGAAATCAAACCTGTGATTTGATATCACCATCTTCCTCAGTTTATACTCCTACCCCACCTCAGATATTTGAAATAGGAAAAAGTTTAGTTAAGATACATCTGAAACATCATGAGAAACAAGTTGAAGATATCTTGAATTATTTAAATGAACTCTATCTTCACCGCATTAAGAGAATGGAAGAAGGACGTATTAATGGTAACAAAATAAAGACCGAACTTAAAAGAATCCGTACTCAGATTATCAGACTTCAAAAGAAGCGGTTAGGGCAAAAAGATAGATTGTTTTGCTCACTACAGAATTCCGATCTTGATCAAATCATTGATAGAAAATATAGCTCGACACCAAACGGATCAGAAGTTCTTTAGGATATCAATCTACGGTTCGAATCAAAAAACTCTTAGGACTAGTTATAGCTTTATACCTAGCCATGGGATGTGTGGTATATAATAAAATCGCTTGCAATCTTGGAATATGTATTGTAAAAAGGACAAGTTTTTTAAGGAATCCTGTTTCGTTCCTTATTTACATAAAAACCAGACTTTATCTCTCTTTCATCACCATCTCTATCATTTGCATCATTATCTCCGTCTTCATCATTATACCATAAACTCTAAGTGCTTAAAATTCATAAAAATAAGCATTACTCTTTCTTTTATTACCTTTCATAACTTGTAATTTCATTCTTATTATTATTCTTATTTGTGAATAGAATGCCTCCAAAGGGACGTCAACATCCGAAAAGGCCATAACTTTGGCTAACATCCAGAACTTATAAATAATGCATTGCCGCAGCTTCTGGATGCAAAGCTGCAACAACGGAAGGTGCTAGTAATCCACAACAGGAACACCTGACTACTGGAACTCTTGTGCAAAAACGGAAACTATAAAAGAGTTCGTGAGCTGTTCAACCTTTATACTTCAAGGTATTGAAGGGAAGTTGACATCAATCGCTGGGTGAGCGGACGGAATTGGTTTTTTCTGTAGCAATGTGCGAGGAAAAAAAAGTGACTATTTTCTTACCTGGGTACTTTCAACTGATGATGCCCTTCCCTGGTGGATTTCATACGGTCAACCTTCAGAATAGACAAGCCAATAAAGATCACCTGGACCGATATTGAAAAGGATCCTTTGACCAATAAATATTGCCTCGAACTGAAGTCAAAAAATGGAGACGAATTTTACAGCTTGGTGTGAAGGAAATGATCTAAGACTTACATTAGGAGATTTTAGGGAATTTAGCGTCTTATGCCCCAAACATGGTACCAATCGCCGAGAAAACTTTTGGAAGTCTTCATTAGTGGTTTACCCATAAGTATGAAGGGAAAATGTTACGTGCTCGAAAGCCTCAACTTTGGAGGAGCCATCAACATAGGCCCAGAGATTACATGGAATCAGATAAATAAAGCGTGATTCCTGTGCAAGAAACCTATAATCACAAACGACGGTTGAAGATAGAAGAAACCCAAACAACAAACTATCCCAATGAACCAAACATTATAACCACTCAACAATCACAATCACTAACAACTACCAAGATAACCGCAACAATAACACCATAACAATGGATTACCACCAAACAACAGATAAAGACAAGAAGCTTCAAGATTATGCTGCTACCATGGGTATACTGGAAAACTTTCCCTTTGTATTAGATGTTAGGACTAAATCACACTGGACCTTACAAGTGTCAGTGGTCCGGGTTTGCAACAAGATAGGCCACCAGACCAAGTACTGCAAAAACAAAAGACCAACCACTAGAAACGATCTACAAACAGTATCCGTAATTTGTAATGCCTGTGGAAAGAAAGAACATTATGCAAATCAACGCTCAAAAGCAAATAATTAGGCCACAGGAAAGCATACTTAGAGATGAGCTTGCTTTTGTTCACTTTAGAATTCCTACCCTAGAAACAACTCTCGAGGATATTCAAGTTTCATCAGAATCTTCTTCAATCTGAAAACCCCAATCATCAAGCTACAATCCTTGTCATTTGTTACTTTTATCTAGAATCCTGCTATGAGATACGTAGCATAAATATCAACTCTATTTAGAGTTTCATATGTAAAGCTATCCATGAAATAATAAAAGTGATGATTCCATTACATCTTGTTATCTGATGATATCAAAACTCGACATTATTTGTCAATTCCATCGATTCTATTATGTTCAAACTCTACTTATCCTCTACCTTTGAAACATAAATTATCTTCCTCGATTATATGGGCGTCAGTACCATCAATCATGTCATTTTATTTTCTACACTTTACATATCATGTTTTTATACTTAGGTAAGACAGATTTATGATCATTCTTATTGAATGATTAGGACATTTCTTCATTTGAATAAGGAAAATTATAAATCTTACCGAACTATGAATTTATATAATTCTCAGTTACAAGAGTTAAACGATTCTTTTGGAGTGACAAATTATAAATAAGTAGGTCTTAGTATCATTATATAGTACAAAAAGTTTCTTTCAATCCGTTTGTACAACAATTCCTTAATCATTGTCATTATATACCTTCATCATCGGTTCATTTCAATATATGTATCTACGTGATTAGCAACTCTCTTCAATCATTCTTGGACATCACTCATTCCATAATCTCGTTATTCTAAATTTTTGTGTTATATTCTGCAAACATAATAACAAGAAAAACACACAAGAATTCTTTACTATTCAAATGATTTCTATTAACCATAGGTATGAAAATTTTGACAAAGACTTGTGATTGCAGTTCTTAATTCGATGTTGACTTTTAAAAGTTACTGAATACGATTCTTTACGATTAGACGTGGCGCTGCTGATGTTGTGGTGGGCCATAACCCACAGGTTTACAAATTAAAGTATCCCTCCACCCAGGTTCTATCCAGGTTGAAGAAATGCTATTGACTGTCATCTAGATGTGTGATCTGGGAAATAAGTAGACGTGTGATAAGGAGGTAAGTATAATTATGGTGCGCAACATAATTATAAATGCATGATCACACACGTGGACTTGTAACCTTGATTAGCCTAACATAAAAATCAAATTCATGCCCAGTATTTACATCTATTCACTATAACTTTCAATTAAATCTCGGGACGAGATTTCCGTAAGGGGCGGAGACTATAACAACCAAGGATTTTTCATCAAAGTGCAAAATACCTATTTTACTATGATCAACAATTGTTCAGGGGACATTTTCGCTTTATTACATTACTTGATTAGCAATATCTCCATATGCAAGTAACTTGCCATACTAAAAGTAGACAGCCCACGAAACTTACCTATGGCTAATCCTATCTTCATATATGTCATGCAAAGTCATCATAACATATCAATTCATTACTAATATCATTTTTACAAAGCACATTACTCATATAATGTACCATTTGCAACATTATATCAAGACGGGCTTTAAACAGTTATTCGAATTCCTCTAAACCTTAATTCATGACTACGAGTTTAACATCTAAAATGAATATACAAGCATAATAAAGCATATGTACAAGTAACATAACATATCATTTGAAAATATATACTTCTCTTTCAAGTCAAAAAGTACACGTCCTTAAATGCACAATGTATAAGTCATTAAGCGTTGACATCCAAATTAAGCGTGTTACTCTGTTCCTAAGGAATTCCTAAACAATCTATTATAGTACATGTTATAAAAGCAAGTAATGATTTCATTTACATTCCATATCATTCTCATTTCTTAAGATTCCATGATAAAACAAGAAACCCTAAAACGAGCTAGTTTCTTATACCATAACTGTTTTCCTTGGTTTTTATCCATTTTAAACCTAAATATTAATCCTAATAAGTTGTAAATACTTAATTGACAGCATTTACAAATCCTATTCATCCTTCATAACATCATTATACATGGAATTAAATCCTAGAAAACCTAAAACAAAACCCTAATCTAGTTCTAAACCCTAAAACCTAAAAATAGGCCCTAAGTTCAGGAATCGATACTGTCTATAAACATAGGATATGGAAAATCAATAGTTTTGTGGATTTAAGTGGAAAATAAAACCCCCACTAGGTTGTTTGCCCTATGTCTTGTGTTCATTTTGCCACAGTGAATCAACCCGATTCGACGTACGGAGGAATTAGTAATAGCCTGAAATGGCAAAGGTGCGCAGATTCTGCACACATGTAATAAGGTTTTATTCTCTAAATTTTTGTTTAAGTAACCCTCAAATTTGTTAAAATAAACGTTGTAGGGACTCAAAATATTCTAACATTGTCATTGGTTTGAGCTTCAACAGATTTACGGTTGCAAATGCAACCATTTTACCTCAAGACTGATGTTTGCTGTGCAAAAACAGCCATGTATAATCAAACCAAACACCCTATAAACCGATTATATCGTATCCACAATGACTGGGGAGCTTCATATAAAGGGTTTCATCTTGGTATTTGTTCTGACTGAGTTGTTGGTTTTCGATTTTAAAGTGCCCTAGCTCCTCAATGTTTACTGAATGGACTTCTGATATTATGATGGCCCGAACGGTGATACAATAATTCCAATCTCTCAATCAAAATCATAACTCTCTAGAACCAAAGTTCTAAGTACAATCTTCCTAAGACTTGACTATTTACCAGGTTATGCGGGCTGTTTACTATCATTTTGTAATATTAAACCTTCCCCGATTAAGATTGTGATAAGGTCGTCAGCTTTGATTCTAAAATATTTATTGCATCTACCTATCAGGTGAAGTTCATAACCTCGCCTTTACTTATTTACATGTTTTATAAACCCGCGAGGGGGATACATGCTTGTTACAAACTCTTTTACATACTCGTTATTCTTATAACCAATGTGTTACTTTTCAAAAGGACTTAGTGAATTCTTAGGCCTCACATTTCATCTTTTATTTAAACCGTGGGGGGATACCTGTTATAAATTACGAATACAAGTGTTTTCCAAATTACATACTATCCTAACATATCATTACAATTGCTGTCTAAGTTATCTATCCTACAAGTCGTTAAATTGACTTCAAGTCGTTAAATTGACTTTGGATATTAATATCATAAATCCTACAAGTCGTTAAATTGACGTCAAGTCGTTAAATTGACTTTGGGATGTTAATATGTTGATATTATGAGCTCTTCAAGTCATTAAATTGACTTTTGATGATAATGTGTTAGTGTCATAAATCCTACAAGTCGTTAAATTTGACTTCAAGTCATTAAATTGACTTTGGGATGTTAATATGTTGATATTATGAGCTCTTCAAGTCATTAAATTGACTTTTGATGATAATGTGCTAGTGTGATGTGCTTAGACAAGGAACAAGACCAATCAGACCAAACAGACCAAACAAGACAATAACGCATTAATACACTGTTACTATGATAATTGTATTCGTTGCAATCAATACTAATAACGGGTGTATAATAACAATACTATTTTCTATAATAATTGTGTTTATACAATTATTACACTATGACTTGTATTCAAACTGTTTATCAAACCTAGAATTTACTTCACCATTATGTGACTTTTTAGCAATGTTTATCTAAGGTAATTAAGCAACTTACGACATCGGAGTGGCATGGACTTGAAGATGGCTGAAACTGTATCATTCAACTTTATGTTTTTAGATTGTGGGACGTGCATTTTGTAAACAACTCTGTATTATAATGAATGATAAACTAATTTTCCAAAAAACGTCTTTTAAGGCGTTTTTCTATGATTATGACTGTTGTACCTTGAAGTAATACCCCAGATTAGCTTCCGCTGCTATATGTAAACATGGGGGTGTTACAAAATGGGATATATTTAGGGGTGACTTTTTGGGTGAATTTGGGGTGAAAGGGTTAGCTAATTATTTAAAAGAATACACATTGATTGGGTTGTTAAGCCAAAGACTCGGACAAGAATATACAAACTCTACAAAACTCTACCTCAATCTCTTTTCTTTTTTCTTTTCTATTTTTTTCAGATAACATAATACATCCCTTGGGGTTTATAAACACACCCCTACTCTTGTTTTTAGAACTCACTAACATTTTAACTAATGACCCGAAAATTAAGGTGGATCAACATAACATGGAGCTTATTGAGCTCTATTAGGGTTAATAAATTACTTCTTTCCAATTCTTCATAAGATAAATACTACCTCAAATCCCCATCGTTCCAAAACTGTATTTACAAGGATAAAGACCTTAGGCAACCGGTGTATCAACTAATTAAACTGGTTAAAATTAATATATGTACTAAAAGGCGAGTTAATTAAAAGGTAGGTAAGGCGATATGGGTGTAACAATTTGTTTAAGGGTATTCAGGCTTCTTCATAATAGTCCGGATTAACCAGAAAATACAAGAATTCAGCAGGAAAGGATAGGCTCTAGAGGTTGTTTAGCGGGTTCATGCACTAATATAGTGGGGTGTATTGGGTTGTGCAAGGGTGTGGGATAGTTATATGATCGAGGTGACCATCATAACAATTACAGGTTTAAAACATGGGTTATCCTAGTGCCTCTTATCATTTAACAAATCCTAATTCTCACTATGCGGTCTCGGGATGCATCACAAAAACAAGTTCTATAATTTAATACACTACTGGTACACTCATATAATTTTTAATCCTCGATACATTGCTCCAGTAAATGGCGAGAAACCAACATATAGAAATCCGTTAATGATGGAATAGTACACTTGATTGCCTCACTCCTTAACTCAAGGATAAGCTAAAGGTAAATTATTAGGGTATCAAAATAGATACCTGAATTCCTTAGAGATCTAAAGGCGAACCTCACATTTTTGGGGTGGAATTTTGAGGGTTTTTGTGCTAGTCATAAAAATTCCTATCCATGAGACGCTATTAATACTCGGTTTTCGTCGGTATGTGTCATAAAATTTTATAAATTTGGGTTAAAATTACCTTTTACGCTATGTTTTGATATATTACCCATCGTTTTTAGGACAAAGCATATGGCAATTGAATGAATAGTTTCTAAGGCTTATTTCCCCCTACACTTAAGTTGAAGATTGTCCCCAATGTTCTTTAAAAGTATGTGAAATGAATAAAGGGAAAAGAAAATAAATGATGTGTGTTTTGCAAGCTTTAAATTTATAATACTAGAAATACTGATTTTTACTAAAAACACAACACTCAGGCAAGTATACCCTATCAAGTGTATAATAGTATAGGTAAGTCCAGGTCGTTCACGGAATTGAAGTTTTTTTTTCCACTGTTTGTAATTAAGGTGCAAAGGCTAAATTGTTTGTCACATATCAAATTAACCAAATCGTGTCAATATCAAATATTGTAATGAATAGCATTTAAGAGATGATTCAGAAGAAGTAAAGTATGTTTGTTTTGGGCAATTGACACTAATACAATGAAGTGTTTAGGATAGGTGTTTACGGAGTTAAGAAATAAGATATCACAAGTTAAAATCCTTTCGGCCTTTTAAGTGTAACATAGTGAGTATATCGATTATTAACAACGAATCCTTTCGACCGTTCTATAAGTTATTATAACCAATAGATTTAGACTCATAATGATAGAACACATATATCAAGGAGACCCTTTCTAGCCTTTATTCTTGTATAAAAATGTTTTACAATTTCATAAACACAATCCAAACGCTCTGTATTAAGAAAACAAATTCACATAATTGCCCAAACAAACACAAGATGACTACTCCATGATCAAAGAAGTAACAAAACACATAATATTCATCATGAATTCAGTAAAGATCATATTCAAAAGATAAACAAGATTTATACCAACTTCAAGAGCAAATGTTTGATGATTTCACAAGTTTTCCCAACGAAAACTTTATTATAATCAAAGTAAACCCGGAAACTATGAACAATTCTGTCACAATCGCTTATAGATTCGAATTACACTTCAATGATACTTCCTTGGATGGATTAAATCTAGAAATGAATGGTGGAGAGTGGTGGTAGTCGATGGCGGTGATGGTGGTTTGAAGGGGTGTTTGGATCCTTGGTTTGTCAAGCCAAGATCACCAAAAATCCCTATTTTAAGTGTTCTAAACGAACTAGAATGATTTGTGTGAGAGTGTGTGAAATGAGATAGCCAAGAAGGGTATTTACAGGTTGTTCAGGGGCCAAAAAATGCCGCATAAACCTATTTGTGCGCCGCACTTCGGGTGTTAATGCTGTCTACATTTAATTGCCTTTAATTCTTCCACCACCTCAAAAAGTGTGCTGCACTTTGGCCAAAATTACCACACTTTAGGCAATTTTAGCACTTGTCTTTTTTCAAGGTTGTAGATAATTGAATTCTCTTTGCATGGCCGCCAGAATCCCGTCAAACGGAGTTCGTATGACTGAGTTATGACCAAAACAGTAAACAGGTGTTGGGAGATCTTTATCTTCGGTTATTTCTTCGTTTAAGCTTGCAAATCTTCGTGTATTCTTTGTTCTTCACGAAAATGTACTTAGAACCTACAATAACAAATATACTCTATTATATACCAAAATTTCTTATATTTAACCAATAAATATACGTAAAAGCATAGATAACACGTATAGAAACATGTATAATTTGAGCGTTATCAAATCCTCCCACACTTAAGCTTTGCTTGCCCCCAAGTAAATCTAAAAAAAGAAATTTAGAAACAAGGTTCCTACATGACAAGACATAAATTATATATATATATATATATATATAAATTATGATAGTTTTTATTTTTAATAATTTTTTTTTTATTGGGTGTGAAATTTTTGAAAATATTTTTGGTTTTTGTAACAAATAAGTGCAAAGGGCGCAAGCACCCCCCCCCCCCCCCCCCCGCGCACTTAAGGGTTTACTTGTCCTCAAGCAAAATAAAGAAAAATAATTAGCTTTACATAACAAAATTAGAATTATGAGATTTTTTTAAATTTTAATATGTGAAGGTAGAAATGTTTGACAATACCCAACGATCTTCAAGGTGAATATAACATGATCTAAGCACCTCACAATGAAGGAGAGTATATTCTACTCAATCCACTCATTTGTGAAGTCATTAGAGGGGAAAAGGAAATCACACTCATTGTCAGACATGTCCATTTCATACAATTGGCTTGTATACAAAACTGCGCCGCAAGCGTAAGCACCAGTATAAATATCAAAGAGAACTTTTATCGAGTTGGTAATCGTTAGCCTTAGGGTTAATAATTGGTGTAGATAAGGCATGGGAAAACATATACTAGAATATGGTTTTATAATATACATTAGACAAGGTCCAAGAGACCCACGAAATCCACAAACCCGTGAGGGTAATCAAAATCTCATCAGATATCTGGCACATCTATCATAATATTATCAATACGTCGTAGTGCCCAACAAACATCTAACTCTTATTCATCACTTTTTCTTTCTCTCCTCTTTTCATTCCTTTTTTTTTTAAACTAAAATTTCCCTCACACTTGAGATTAGCATAACCACTAAAATACGAAATACAGAGTTCGAACCAATCAACTTCGTTGAATATGTACAAGACCGCTCTTTACTAATGCGATCAAAACTTATAGAAATTATCAACCCAATCATTCGAGCTAACCAGCAACCAACCATAGGGATTTTCGACAAGGGGTAAGGCTAGGCTAAAGGTTATATTTTTGTATTTTTTTATTTTAGTGGATGAGAAAAATGAATAGAATGGCTCAGCGGGTTAAACTAGGGGTATCTAGCACTAAAGATGAGTGCTTAACATAAGGGTTTTATTTGGGGCTGGTTAGCTAATCTGTGTAATAGCTAAATAATGTGTTTAAATAGATGGGCTAATTGGGGTTAAATTCATAAGTTGCTTATTTATCACTTAAAAATTCTCTCTAATCACACGAATGTGACTTACTGCAGTCTCCGTAATGATTTCATGCACAAGTTCTAGAATCCTATAATTTGTGACCACACACAAATTTTTAATTCAATATTTTAGCCGTTACCGGTCGATAATTTGAATTTTTTAAAGTTTCGTTTAAATTTTACGTTTAACCGGGAAGTTTTCCCGCTTTTTATTGAGAAAAAAAAAGTTTTTTCATCTCACCGGGAGTGAACCGGGACACTAACATTGTAGTATTTTGGCATAATAGCCTCGTATTTATTAATTTCAAGGAAATAGTTTAAAATTTTATAATTTTTGGTGATACCGTTTTTCGTTTCATTACTACGTGAATCGTGATTTCTATAAAATATGAGCATTGCATGAGGACTAGGGGAGGAGGGACCAAAATGGTCTCTAACATTCTAGGAGACTAGTGCCTTATGTTTGATTTAATTTTCAAGTCCTTCATGCATATGCTCATATTTTATATAAATCACGATTCACGTAAGTAATGAAACGAATAACGGTATCACCAAAAATTATAAAATTTTAAATATTTCCTTGAAATATAAAAACGTGGCTATTGCCAAAATACTACAATGTTAGGTGTCCCGGTTCACTCCCGGTGATGATTCTCAGATAAAAGCGGGAAAACTTCCCGGTTAAACGTAAAAGTTAAACGAAACTTTTAAAAATTCAAATTATCGACCGGTAATGGCTAAAATATTGAATTAAAATTTGTGGGGTGTCACAATTTATTGATTCTAGAACTTGTGCTTGAAATCATTACGAGACTGCAGTAAGGTCACATTCGTGTGATAGAGGTATTTTTAAGTGATAAAGAGGCAACTTATGATTTAACCCAAATTAGCCATCTATTTTAACACATTATTTAGCTAATTACACAGATTAGCTAACCACCCAAATAAAACCCTTATGTTAGCACTCATCTTTAGTGCTAGATACCCCTAGTTTAACCCGCTGAGCCATTCTATTCATTTTTCTCATCCACTAAAATAAATGAAAAATACAAAAATATAACCTTTAGCCTAGCCTTACCCCTTGTCAAAAGTCCCTATGGTTGGTTGCTGGTTGCTCGATATGATTGGTTGATTTTTGCTTATAGTTTGTTCGCATTTAGTTATGAGGGTTGTACCATTTCAACGAAGTTGATGGTTCGAAACTCTGTATTTCGTATTTTTGTGGTGTATGCTTATCTCAAGTGTGAGGGAATTGTTAGTTATGAAAAAAAGGAATGAAAAGGGAGAGAAAGAAAAAGTGATGAATAAGAGTTAGATTGTTGTTGGCACTTACGACGTATTGATATATTATGAGATGTGCCAGATATATTGATGAGATGTTTGATACCCTCACGGGTTTGTGGATTGTCGTGGGTCTCTTGGACTTGTCTACATGTATATTATAAAACCATTTCTAGTATATATTTTCCATGCCTTATCTACACCATTATTAACCCTTAGGCTAACGTTACAACTCGAATAAAAGTTCTCTTTTGATATTTATACCTGGTGCTTACGCCTTGTCGGCGCAGTTTTGTATACAAGCCTATGGTATGAAATGGATCATGTCTGAGCAATTGAGTGTGATTTCCCTTTTACCCTCTATTACTTCACATATGAGTGTTTGAGTGAATTATACTCTCCTTCTTTGTGAGGTGCTTAGTCATGTTATTGCACCTTGAAGATCGTTGGGTATTGTCAAACATTTCTACCTTCACATATTAAAATTTAAAAAAATCTCATAATTCTAATTTTGTTATGTAAAGCTAATTATTTTTCTTTATTTTGCTTGAGGACAAGTAAAAACTTTAGTGCGCGGGGGGGGGGGGGGGGGGTGCTTGCGGGCTTTTGCACTTATTTGTTACAAAACAAAAATATTTTCAAAAATTTTGTCTTCTCCAATAAATAAAAAAAAACAAAAAAAAATTTATTAAAAATAAAAAGACTATCATAATTTATATATATATATATATATATTATATATATATTTTATTTATATAGCTATATATATATATATAATTTTTGTCGTGTCATGTAGGATTCCTTGTTTCTAAATTTTTTTTTAGAATTTACTTGGGGGCAAGCAAAAGCGTAAGTGGGAGAATTTGATAACGCTCCAAATTATAATGTTTCTATCGTGTATATCTATGCTGTTTTACGGTAATATTTATTGGTTTTGATATAAGGAATTTTGGTATATAATCAGGTATATTTGTTATTGTAGGTTTCTAAGTAAAATTTCGTGGAAGATACAGAAGGAATACATACAAAACCGTCACCAAAATATCCATAGCACTACAACGCAAGATTTGAAGCTTTAAACGAAGAGAGAAATAACCGAAGAATAAAGATCTCCCGACATCGGTTCACTGTTTTGGTCATAAACGCAGTATACGAGTCCGTTTGAGGGATTTGAGCGGCCATGCATATGAGGGATTCATATTATCTACAACTTGAAAAAAGACAAGTGCTAATTGCCTAATGGTGGTATTTGGCTCCAAGTGCTGGCACACTTTTTGACGGTGGTGGATGAATTAAAGGCAATTAAATGTAGAAGCATTAACACCCGGAGTGCGGCGCACAAAATAGGTTTATGCGGCATTTTTTGGCTCCATGAAAACAATACCTGTATATACCCTTCTTGGCTCATCTCATTTCAAACACTCTCACACATATTCATTCTTGTCGTTAGAAAAAACACTTTAAAATAGGGATTTTGGTGATCTTGCTTGACAAACCCAAGATCCAAGCACCCCTTCAAAATCCACCTAATCAACCGCCCAGCGTACTACACCACTCTCCACCTTTCATTTCTAGATTTATCCATCAAAGGGAAGTATCATTGAAGTGTTAATCGAAATCTATAAGCAGATTGTTGACAGAATGGTTATAGCAAAATTTTTCTTCATAGTTTCCGGTTTTACTTTGAATATAATAAAGTTTTCGTTGGGAAAACTTGTGAAATCATCAAACATTTGCTCTTGAAGTTGGTATAAATCTTGTTTATATTTTGAATAGGATCTTTACTGAATTCATGATGAATGTTATGTGTTTTGTTACTTCTTTGATCATGGAGTAGTCATCTTGTGTTTATTTGAGCAATATGTGATCTTTGATTTGGAGCGTTTGGATATGTGTTTATTGAAATGGTAAACATATTTTATATAAGTATATAGGCCGAAAGGGTACTTTATAAATCATTGTTCTTTCATTTCATCTAATATATTGGTTATAACAAAGTCTATGGTTGAAAGAATTCATTGTTATTAATCAATATAATCACTAGTTACATTTAAAGGCCGAAAGGATTTGTAACTTATGATATCTTTATTCTCTAAAGTCTAAACTTATAAACACTATCCTAAACACTTATATGTCTTAGTGATCATTGGCTAAACAAACATACTTTAATCATTTACTTGAATCATCCTTTTATTACTTTCTTTACAATTATATGCACGTTTTGGTTAATTTGATAAGTGACAATCATTTTAGCCTTAGCACCTTAATTACAAACTATGAAAGTTACAATTCTCTTGGGACTACCTGGACTTACCGTTAACGGTTCATGATAGTGGGCATAAAGTAGGATACTAGGTACTTACGCTAATTTGTAATAGTTTAAAAGTATATGTGTCCATATGTAAAAGCAAGCAATGTGTCTCACCCCTAGTGTTGCAAAACAACTATAAATCATGTAAAAGTGAGGCTATAAAACTCACCTTAAGTGTATTAGTAGAATCAGAAAAAATCACAAATACAAATGAGAGTGCAAAGTCCTAACTGCGACCTAAATATATAACGAGGCGCTTTAAGCTTATGAAAATAAAGTAAAACAATGCATACACACTTTTATAAACTCCGTATCACATTTACATGTTTGTGTCTATGTTTTACAAGTTAAAAATGATTTACACAAAAGTTTTGCAATAAATTTAAAGTTTCAACACTTTTTATAAAGTGGGTTTTACTCAACTTTACAAGGCTGTAACTCAGCCATTATTTATCCTCTTGGCACAAATCTATGTTTTGTGGTTAGTACCCCATGAGTAATACAAATAGTTCAATTACCATTTCAAGAGATTCGGACCCTAAAGTACCTAAAAATAGCCCTAAAATAGCTCGGTCAGGCCATTTTTGACACTTAAAGTTGTCAAAAACATGAGTTCCGGATGACTTTTTCCCATTTTTAAATGGCCGTAACTTCTTCGTTGTTTGTCCGTTTCTAATGATTCAACTTGCTATGTTTAAGTTGCCATGTTGGCTACTCCAAATGCTAGCCATGCAAATTACAGACCTGAGAAATACATGCTTAAAACGTCAACAATAATGTTGGTGAGTTCATATATTTAAGTAAGTTATAAGAGTGGACCACAAGATTTCAAGTGTATGACTATTGTAACACATACAATATCACAGAAAAGTAATTACAATTGCACTAAGCTCATGACACCGAAGCCTTAACGAGAGTTTACGTGATTTCAATTCAATGCAAGTTGTTGCCCGACAGGTATCTATCCCAAAATACTTGTAGTTCCCCAAATGGTATACGTCCGTTTGACCGGTACCTCCGCATCAAGTAAGCACGACATACCCAGACGGGGATGTCAATCTCAATAGATCTATTTACAACATTCGTGCTTATACGCAGTAATTAACGGTTCATGATAGTGGGCATAAAGTAGGATACTAGGCACTTACGCTAATCTGTAATAGTTTAAAAGTATCTGTGTCCATATGTAAAAGCAAGCAATGTGTCTCACCTCCAGTGTTGCAAAACAACTATAAATCATGTAAAAGTGGGGCTATGAAACTCACCTTAAGTGTAGTAGTAGAATCAGAAAAAATCACAAGTACAAATGAGAGTGCAAAGTCCTAACTGTGACCTAATTATATAACGAGGTCCTTTTACTGCTTATGAAAATAAATTAAAAACAATGCATAACGCCCCACCGTAGTCACCTTCACAATGTTTGTGTCTATGTTTTACAAGTTAAAAATGATTTACACAAAAGTTTTGCAATAAATTTAAAGTTTCAACACTTTTTATAAAGTGGGTTTTACTCAACTTTACAAGGCTGTAACTCAGCCGTTATTTATCCTCTTGGCACAAATCTATGTTTTGTGGTTAGTACCCCATGAGTAATACAAATAGTTCAATTACCATTTCAAGAGATTCGGACCCTAAAGTACCTAAAAATAGCCCTAAAATAGCTTGGTCAGGCCATTTTTGACACTTAAAGTTGTCAAAAACATGAGTTCCGGATGACTTTTCCCATTTTTAAATGGCCGTAACTTCTTCGTTGTTTGTCCGTTTCTAATGATTCAACTTGCTATGTTTAAGTTGCCATGTTGGCTACATATTTCTCAAATGGCACTGTCCATAAATCTAAGCCTAAAATACTCAAATTTGGGCCTAAAGATGGCACACTCAGCAAGGTTTTACTTTCAGCTTTCAGTTTTGAATCGCGAGTTAAAAATATAAGAATACTTTTGCAAGTCATGATTATCGAACATGTTATACCTATGACATTATATTTAAGTGTAGTAAAGATAAATCTAATACAAGTCTAATTTAAATGATGAAAAACAAGTAAGAGGTTACAATATCAGTATCTTTGCAAATAGTTTCGAAAACAATATTTTTAAGCCACAAACACGTATTGGTGATATATATGGATGCATGAATGATGAGTATGATCAAAAATAGATTTCTATAAATGCTTACAAGAGTATGGAGAAGAGATGATCAAGAAAAGTGTATGAAATCAACCAGAAATCCCTTGAAAACCCTAATTTGAGTCGTGTAACCCTAGCTTCTAATTTACCCAAGTTATAACCTTATTAAGAACACTTGATAAGATTTTGAAACACCCCTTTGGTTACTTAATTTCTGCCAAATAAGGATGGAGAGAAAAGAATGAGTTGTGTGTTTTGTTTGTATGAAATGTGCTACTAGTTTTCTCTCTTTTTTAATCTAGTTTAGACAATGTATTAACCAATTATCACTCATGAAACCATAAGGTCATAAGGGGGGCGGGAAAAAAGGGCAAAAGGAGGGTAAAACACAATGACATGGGTAATAAAGGGTAAAGTTTTAAAAGGTGGATATTAAGGGTGAAAGTAACAATGTTAAGTGTATATAAGACAAGAAATGTTCTAGATGATTTTAGGGGGAGGAAAATGGGACGTCATAACATAAGGAGGGGAAGGAAAAATGTATTTTGAATTTTTAAAAGTGCATAAGTGTAGATGTGTATATAAGAAAAGGTGGTGAAGTGTTGTGCATGCATGCATAAAATGTAAACTTGTATGATTTACGTGAAACTTATAAAATGAAATGCACATGAATTATAAAATATGTTCATGATGATGATAACATGCTAGTTATGAGTAAACTAAACTTAGTCTAGAGTTGTTGTGCGTTCAAAGACGTTTTTCATATCACGCGGGACAAATTCCTGGTTATAGGTTAAATCAAGTTTTCACGTGTTTAGAATAAAGCGTTCAAGTTTATAAATAAATGTTTTACCCAAAATTGTCAGTTGTCACAGCGGAAAAATTGTAGGTCGTTTTGAGTCACTACGGATGTTAGCCTTATGACTAGCTTGTAACGTGTAACTAAGTCTCGCGGAAATACAAGATTTACGTATAAATTAAATTTATTTTTAAATTTTAGCTTAATATACGAACACATAATAATTTGACAGTGTTTAATTATGATATTATATGCATGGGGTTTAGACAATAAGTACAACTAATAATTATATTTTAACTATATTTGTTCGGTGTGTACTTATAAATCATGCTTTCATCTTGAAATTTATAAACAAGTGCATCTAAATATTTTTAATAGTACAATTATATTAGTTTAGGTTCAACCGTATTTTTTTAACCCGTGTACGCATAGGTTGTCAATCAAGATTTAGGTTTAGACGATGACTACAACTACCAATAATATCTCAACTAAGTTTGTTTGTGAGTTTGAAAGTATGATCAACTAATTTTAATAACGTTATTGTTTGAGTAGTTTGATTTAATTTTTTAACATAACTCAAATTTAGTGAACATGACTATTTATACATGTTATGATTAACCCGTACATACTCTCAATAACATGTGCTTCAGTTATATATTTTTCTGGCGTACACTTATAAAGATTTTAGTGTTATGATAAAGATAAATAATAATAATAATAATAATAATAATACCATTGTATGTTATGATATCGGTTATCTGTTCTCCTTTCGTATGATACGAAGCCGTGCTTAGCTTGCCCTCAGGTCTTTTCAAGGGCTATTTATGGAGACCATGTTGTATCGTGTGCTGGTATTATTGGCATTAAACATCAGCATAATGTTCTACGCGATACCTTTGTCGACATCTGTTTTTCGGCCAGGGATTTCAAGTGGTAAATAAAGTTGATATCGGGCTCAGTCAAGAGCCTGACAAACCCTTACGTCCACCTGATATGTTGCTTTATTCGTGGGATGGAGTGCTTGATGTATGCGTGGATCTGACAGGATCCTCGCATTTGACGAAAAATTGGATGGTTGATTTTGTGCCCAACCGTGCTGTGATTGATGCAACTCAACGTAAACGCGTCAAGTGTGAGTAGGGTTGCAATCAAGCCAAGCCAAGTTGGAGCTTGACAGGGCTTGAGCTTGGCTCGAAAATCAAAAGTTAGGCTCGAGCTTGGCTTGAAAATCACAAGTTAGGCTCGAGCTCGACAAGCTTTAATCATCAAAGCTTGAGCTCGGCTCGAGCAATATTCGAATAAGGCTCGAGCTTGGCTCGAAAAGCTCAAATATATTCTTAAATGTTATATTCGATAGCTAAACTTATCAATAAGTTTCAGAAAATACGCGATGGACTCAAGAGCAAAGAATTTATGCAAAACATTTGAGCATTATGGTTTAAAAATCATTCTACGATAAATATTTAACTATTATACCAATATCCACATTATCATTTATGTTGTTTATATATATATATATATATATATATATATATATATGCGTGTGTGTGTGTGTACATAAAAGCTCGAAAAGCTCGATAAAAGCTCGAGCTCGAGCTACTGAAAGCTCGAGCTCGACTCGTTATGTGAAGCTAAGTGCGCGGATATTGTCACTATGCTAAATATACAAACTTAAGTATTTCAAGTTATAATAAAATTATACAGTATGTAGTTGATGACTTTCTTGAAGAGAAAGTAAAAATGATTTTAGATTTGGAAAACTAGTTCTCTGAAAATGTACTTTTAGCTTAGTTGAAAAGAATTAGCATATTTATATAGTAATTTATATTAGATGCCATTAAAATATCATGTAGTGTAAATGTTATGTATCATATTAAATATACATTTTTTTTAAAACGGCAATTAACTTCACAATAAATATATAATGAATCTATCTCATATGTCTTAAACAAGACTCAAACCCACAGCTATTTAATTTAAAAGCTTCTCATACAATAAGGGGGTACCACTAAAACACAAACGTTTTGATCATATTAAAACATACATTTGATATGTACCTTTTTCTATACATCTCATTTCTAAATAGATAAATGACATGTTATGCACGTATTAACATAATATGTGCCAATCCAGATGTTGACATATATGGTGCATAAAAATTTACAAATTATGTTGTAAATAGTTCGCAGTGTGATGTGATGATAATATTTTTAGGGGGAATTGCACTTATATTTTTATAAAAGCTCAAAATTATATATATATATATCAAACTTAAACTTAGAGCAAGGGGTGTGATGGTTTTCTTCGTTCGCCAGTCCCACGTGGCTTCGCCACATCCTCCGCCATGACACCACAACCACTCGCCACATCCTTCACCAATTCAATATCGCCAGTTAACCGACGAAGAAAACGACAAATTTTTTTAAAATATTACCATTTGATTTTATACTTTGATATATATATATATATATATATATATATATATATATATATATATATATATATATATATATAATTATACTCACTTTTAAATTAATACCCGCTTTTACGCTATAAATAACACCATATTTTACCTTAAATTCACCCTTTATCTCAAACAAAAATCTAATATGGTTTGTCGACTTTCACACACCATCGATGAAATTCAAGCTTTGGTTATAAAACTTATTGACGAAGAAATTATTCGTCAGAAAGCGCTTATGGAGTTAGCCGTGCAATTTGAAAATGCAAGCACAGCTAAAAGCGATTTTAGAAAAACATACGAGAAATGCAACGACATTACACAAGAGAGTCGTGCTTTGATCGACACTTTTTTGAAACAAGAATCTAATAAAGATTACGAGATGAATCTTGCTCATTATAGAAAGGCTGCAAAAAAGAAAAACAAATTAAGAGTAAATATATTTGGTTATCTCAAAATACCAACTCCTTTCATTTTTCCCCTATAAATACCAACTTTTTCACCATTTTTTCACACATTCAAACAACATTTCAAAATCTCACCATGTCTGATAAGAAAACTATCCAAAGCAATCCCCCGGCACCCGAAAACCCAACCGAAGCAATTCCCTCACTCAGAAACCCATAGCGGTGGTTCGTCATCAGATCAACATACGCACCAACCCACATCTCCCATTACTGAGGGATTTCTTACTGAAAAAGAGTAGCAGCAACTACTTCTGGATGAAGAGGTATTAAGAGAAACATTGAAAGAAGAAGCAAGAGCTGAAAAAGAATGGGAGGAGAAAATTAAGAAAGAACAAGCTAAATATGAGTTATTCAAGTTGGAATTTAGGGTGCAGTCTGATTCGAAATACGAATCAGATTAATTTCATACGTTTACGTTTTTATTACCTATGTATTGTTTTTAATTTTCGTATTGTTGTATTTTTATTGCGTATTGTATTTTAATTTTCGTATTGTAATCTGTATTTTTATTGAAATGAAATAAATTTAGTTTGTGTGAAAAAATAGGAAAATAAATAAATTGGTAAGTGGTGGGACCCAAATGGCAAAAATATGGTATGTTATGAGTTAGGGGGTATTTTGAGTTGTTGTGTTGAAATGAGATGGCAGTGATGTGGCACTCAGTGGGGCCCAAATGACATGACTTTTTTAGCCACCACACCTTATGCTCTTATAATTGTATATATTTTTTTTAAAAGCCCAAAAATTGCATATATAAACTTAAACTACTAATTGCATATATATTCTTAATAAACTTTTGTAATTGCATATATATCATTTGTTAACTTTTATAATTGCATATATATCATTTATAAACCTTTAATATGTCTTATATATCAAAATAATTATTTAAAATAATTATGAACTCTAATTTATGATATCTATAATTTTATAAATAACAAAAGTAACATTTGTTTCAAAGATACGATGTACCGAGGTCCAAAATGAACTAGATGACAAAAAATAATACATCAAGACGATATAAATCATCACAAAATCACCTTATATCGTATATAATACGAATGTATGAAATAAACTCATCAATATATATCATGATTGTTATATATGTATTACTATACTTTTCCAAAAAGTTCGCCTAAGTTACTCAACTTTCATTTCGTTCATCCAAGTTACTAATGTATGAGCAACCGGTTATTTAAGTTACCACTAACATCTAACCTCTTATTCCCGGTTGTATGTCTGACGTGGCATATTATCTGTTTTCTTTATTTGTTAACTTTATATTTTTTATTTGTTGACTAACAATTCCAATATCAATAACACCCACCCACCCAGAAACATTTGAATAAATCCATATATTCTCTCAAATCCCAATAATCAAATCCATTTCATCTTTTCAAGTTATTAAAATTGTTCTTCGATTTATGCTTGCCATCTTCCCAACAAGGTAAGAACACTTCCTAATTGTTCATTGGACTTGTCTATTAGCTTGAATTAGGTTATATAATTTTAGGGTTTGTTAAAAAATTTAGGGTTTTGTAAAATTTATAATTTTTATTGTTTGTTCTTGCTTCAGATGGCATCATCCTCGTCTTCATCCACTTTTCTGATAAAATTTCATCGTGGTGGCGTGTTTGTAAGAGACCCTTTTTCTTATGACTTTGAAATTTTATTTGAAATCCCAAATGTTGATCTTATTACATTGGGCTATGTTGGGTTTGTGAAACTTTTAGTATCTGAATGTTCAAGTGATATCAAACAGATATTTTATCGTGTGCCTGGTTTAGATTTCGAGTTAGGATTGAAACCCTTAAAGAATGATGCTGACTTAGTTGAATGTATTGAATGTGGTACAAAAAATGACTATGCGTTACATATATATGTGTCTCATTATGTGTTTGATTTACATGATGCCACTGCCACCACTAGTCAACAAAATGTAGACACTGAGAGTGATTTAGAGGATGACTACAATATTTTTGACTATAATAGTTCTGAAGAGAGTGACACTGCATCGGTTGATCATTTTTCTGAGGGTGAAGAAGAGGTTTTTAGAAGAAAAGCTTCAAAAATGTTTGATGAGAACTTTCTAAGTAGAGTATACAAAGGGTTACCTAGTGATGAGTATATTGAAAAAGATGTAGTTATTAGTGATCAAAGTGCAGATGATAATGATAACTTAGGGGATCAGTGGCCAATTCATGATCCTAGTATAAAATAGAAGTTAATGAGACCACAATTAGGTGAAAAGTATGAGTCACCTGATGAACTTAAAAGAGCATTGGCATTTTATGCATTGGGTAA
>BQNB010033660.1:25219-36714 GCA_026074375.1 Tanacetum coccineum | reverse complement strand
AATAAATCCAATGTATCTTATTTTAAACGACTCTTTTAGAGGTTGTTCTCATATCTTGTGCTATTGATCTATAATGTAACGCTCCCGGATACTCATATTCTGCTGCGACCCAATTTGGGGGTGTTACATAGAACTACATACAGCTTATATGTGACTCTAGATTATAGGACTACAAATTTAAGCCCCTAGTGCCTCCCTAGTTTAAAGAGTGGTAGACTAAGTGGCGACTTAGGATTACAAATAACATTTTGTGGCCTTGCTTTGGGTCACGATGGACCATAGACTACCAGCATATATATAGCGATCAAACATAAGTGGGTAAAGCCTCGATGAGCTAGGTTTCAATAATCACCAGTATTAGAGTTTAGGTTAATTGTGACAGGATTAACTTAATAATGTTTAGGGAGAAGAGCCACCTAGACTTAGGGAATGATATAACACCAACAAAGTAATACAATCATTGCACACATAGACAATTCATGCGTTTTATTAGATTAAACTGGCTAATACGTTTTCCTTACATTTGTGCTAGACTGCTCCTTTATCGTTTGTTTATCCCCTTGTGTGTGTTCACTGCCTCACTTAGCTTAGATTAAACCAAAACTTGTGTTACGTTAGTTTAGGTTTATATAGATTTAACTAGGATAAATTAGGACTAACATAGATAACTAAAATACTGATAGATTTAAGAGTTAACGTTCGCTTTTAGTGATCGACACCCTACTTACCAACGAACCTATAATTGATCGGGTACACTGCCTGTTAGTGTTAGTTAATAGGTAAAGTCGGCAAAATATAAATAATAAAACTTGAATAATAAATTACCTACACAACGACAAGCACATCACCCATATTTACACTCAACCTAACAGTAAAAGCCCTAACCACTTCTTGTCTCTTGTTTTGTTGTTGAACAAGATTACCTCTTTGATTGTCATCCCACTTCCTTTTGTTGTCAACACTCTTTGCAGCCTTAGCTCGCACAACCTGATCCAGTCCCTTTGACGATCAAGTTCTAGAATTCTACTTCCATCTTCTGCAGTTCGATCCTGAGGCAGTATTTTTCAGTTATCATCTTCTTTAGCTCTTTCCAAGTTGTTTCATAAGCAGCTTCAATTCCAACTGTCTATGTATAGGCATTTCACCAAGTCAATGCACCGTCCAGCAAGGTGCAAGTAGCATATTTCACTTGACAGTTTTCTACACAGTTGCAGATGTGGAACACATATTCCATCTTCTCAAACCACCTAGTTAAGCCAACAACTCTGATGAGGTGTCATTTTATACACTATTTCGGGGCTATTTAACCCCCTAAATCATGCAAATATGCCCAGATTATGTGCTTAATCGTTTGTTTTCAGGTTTTTAGCACTTGGATGGCATTTAGAGGAAACACACATGACTTGGGCTCATTTGGAGAAGAAACGGATGAGATTACGGACCTACACCAAATCCATGAAGAAATATTGTTCTTAGAGCATAGAGACGGCGTCGCAGGCATAAAGCGACGTCGTCGTGATCCATCTAGTGACGACGTCAGAGATTTAGTGACGGCGTCAGGACGTGGCCGACTTAATAAGGATCTAGAATCATCCACGTAGCGTCAGCAGTCAGATTACAATTGCGATGCTCGTCGCAGTCGCATCAGCTACTATATATACCAAACCGATTTTAGGGTTTAAAGTGTTGTAACTTTGTATAACTTTTGGGAGCGAACCCTTTTAGCTCTTGTAGCAGTCTTCCAGGTTGTTTTTAGGGCCTCTAAAAACCCTATTGTTACTACCTTTGAATCCATGTTTTAAGTCAAGTAAGGTTATCTATCATTATATCATTCAATATGTCTTATGTGTTGATATAATCGATTTATATCTCTTTGCTTTTTTTATACATGGAGGCTAAACCCTCCGTTGTATTTGCTTATGATTGCTTGAAATTCGGATTGTAGGATCCACTTTCTGTTGCTTCTTGATTGATGATTATGCGCGTTAGGTTCTAGAAAACAAGCTTTCGTCATGTATCGCTGTAACACGTCTAGGGAAACATGGGTGTTTGTAGAATGGATACCATGGGTAACATCTTCAATACTACCTTGCCCCTTTATATGGTTGATCGCTCTTAAGATATTTCACATGCATTTAATGTACTCTTAGGGTCCTTGTAATAGTCTTCATACTACCTTACTTATGCGTTGCCCTAACAGAATATTAAATAGACGATGGGTTCGTGTAATATGTTCATGACCTAGGAAATACTTACACATATCATCACAAGTGTGACAAGGCAACAAGATTAGGAGAAGCAATATGATAAGTAGTGCACTATTAAGTAAATATATTTAATTATCATAAAGTTATCACCAGTAGATTAGATATTAGTTTAATTAGTAGTTAAACAAACCAACCTCTCAAACCATAGATTTAATTGCTTTTATAAAATATAAAAATACAAAAAGAATCTTCTCTCAACCCCTAGAATTCTGTTAGAACGTGATCAAGCCTTCCCAACCTATTCCCCTAGAGAACGATAACAACCCCCGAGTCTTGCCTATACTACTACTACAACGGTTAGGTACTCTACCTAAGGAGTTGTAAAACTTCTTGTAGAAGTCACTTACGACAACCGCATCAAACTCCTTCAGTCCTGTTGAAGTTATGGGGCTTGCAAGTCAAGAATTCTTTGCAGGAGCAACCACGAGTTGTGTGCTCCGCTCCTCCAGCACTACCACTAGTTTCATCTTTTACACCAGTACCACTGTTTTGGTTTGCTTCATAAGCTGTCAGTGCATCAGCTACACGTTGGGCTATTAGTTGTTCAATAGCGGCAGAACTTAGACCTTGTCTTATTGTTGGCATTTTCTCTAAATCACAAAAGATAACAATAAACAATGACAGCATTGTCATAACCAACATAATAGAATTAATACTTGTTACATCGTTTTACAAAATAAAAGAGTACAAGCGTCTCATTAATACTACTAGTCAAGTACTACTCAGATTAGTAGGCTACAACAATAATAGAAAGCTACAAGTGATACTAATCTACTAAGTACTGCCAGATGGTCCAAAGCGCTACTCCAAGGCTCTCATGCATGTCTTGAAAGCAGCCTCCTTGGCCTTACTCTCATCTAGACAGAACTCTAAGTTAGAAATCTGCCCACGTGCCAATACTAAAGCGTCTTGTAGGGCACCCATGTCCTGCTGAGTAGCCTCAGCAACAGTGTATGATCCATCGATATGCTGTTGTATAGTCTCTAATCTCTCCAATGGGAGCTCGTCCATGTGGTCTTGAAGTGCATGGATCTCCCATCATGGTGTGTTATAAGCACCACTAGTAGTGGGACAATATGCTTTATTGGCTGTCCAGTGACCGAATGAGTATAAGTTGTGTAAAACTCTCTTCAGCCTCAAGTCTACGGGGGTAGACCCTCCTCAACGCCCTAAGTACGGAGCAAGGGGGTACCCACTCCCAATGGCGAGAAACTAACCTCCTCCGAGGTGTAGTAGCCTCGGTCATAGCCTCGACGGTAGCAACTCGATGTAGTGGTGTCATTCGAAACCTCTTACAAGGTGGTAGGGTAGCAGCTTCGGCTGTAGTGTTAGGAATCAAGAAAAGACTCGGTCACTACCAATATATTAGTTCTTATCTCGTAGTTAAATATGTATTAATTAGGTAAAGCTAACCGGGCTGACCCATGGATAACCCATGGATCCACACGCCCTAATCCATGTGTAAGAACTATAAATACCCTCTCTACATATGGAGAGGGTGTTGGTTTTCATTTCTTATATGTTATTTCTCTCTTTCTCTTATTAGAAAACCTTCCACTCACTTTATCTCTCTAGACATCTTATATTGTGTACATGTTTGTGTGATTTGATATCCCACAATTGGTATTAGTCGCCATGGATTGATTACGTGATTGTTTGTGTGCGTTTTTTGCTTGAAAAATCTAAGAAATCTAAGTTTTTAGTCATAATAATCGAAATTAAAATTGGTAATAACTTTGTTGTTAAAAAATATTAAAAGTAGGGTTTTTATGATTGATATAGCTTAGATATAGTTGGTTTTGCAAAAAAATTCAAGAAAAAACGTTCAATATTGTGTTTTTAGGTGGTTTTGAGTGTTTGGTTGCGTTTTGATATTTACATTTTACTAGCGCTTTGGTTGTTTCGTATAGTGGTTTGGCAAGTTATTTTAGCGGTTTGGCATGATATTCCAGCGGTTTGAGACTCTATTCTAGCGATTTGGGTATTTAATTTCAGCGATTTGGTATCTTTAATCCAACGATTTAAGTCTATAACTTCTAGCGATTTGATCAAGTTAGTAACTTAAGTTCATCGGTTTGAGCTCAATGTTTCAGCAATTTGTCTCAGTAAATTCCGCTGTTTAGATTTCATCCAACGATTTGACTGATAATCCAACAATTTGATCAGATTTCTCTTAGAACTCAAATTCAATAACAAACACTTAACTTGCAACAACTAAAACACAAAACAAAAACACTTAAAACAACATCACAACTACACAACTATCATTAATCATTGTAACGATATTTAATATCAATTCACACAATAATCATTTAAATATGTCTACGATGGCAGAAAACGTTATTGCAGCAGGGGCTGATAACCGTCCTCCTAAGTCAATACAACTCGTGGCAGAGTCATATGAAATATTATATATGAGGTAAAGAACAGGGTAAAGACCTTCTTGACTCAATTCTTAATGGTCCATTTATGTATGGAACGGTAGTAGTACCTAACACTTCAACTACTCCAGAAACCACAAGACCAAGAACCTATGATGATCTCACTGACAAAGAGAAGATTCGTGAAGAATGTGACATAAGAGCAATGAATATTGTTCTTCGAGGTTTACCACCCGATGTGTATACTCTTGTGAATCATCATACCAAGGCTAAAGAGATATGGGACAGAGTTAAGATACTTATCGAAGGTACAAAACTGTCACTGCAAGAACGAGAGTCTAAGTTGTACAATGAGTTTGATCGATTTACATCAAAGAAGGGGGAATCTGTTCACTCATATTATTTGAGGTTTGCTCAACTGATCAATGATATGAACACGATAGGGATGACTATGCATAAACTCTAAGTGAATACTAAGTTTGTGAATAACCTTTAGCCAGAGTGGAGCAAGTTTGTCATTGATGTCAAATTGGCAAGAGATATGCATGAATCAAACTTTGATCAGCTCTATGTGTATCTCGGGCAACATGAGGATCATGCTAATAAAGTGCGAATGATGAGAGAAAGATTTCCTAATTCTCTTGCCTTGGTTGCTAATTCATACATCACACCTCCATACTACAACAATCATTAACCTCAGTACAACACTCAATCTCAGTATCATCAACAGCTTTCACCAGTTGCTCAACAATTCCAAATGTTGATCAATCATATTAAACAAATATTAGGTTTAGAGGTATAGGAATAAATCTACGCTCCCGCTTGAAACAATAACTCTTATTAATTTAAGTATTACATGTAATATATCTGATAAGTATTAATCATTTAATTAAACAAATTATTTATTTAATTATCTTAATTAATCTGAAAATTATAAGATAAAATAAAAAATTTGAAATATATAAATTTTAAGACACTCGATTTCAATTAATTAAAATTACCAGATAAGTTTTACACACATGTTTCAAAAACAACCTTATGGTTTTAATAAATACATTAAAGAGCCCTAAAACTTATTACAATTCTCGAAACACAAAACTAGGATTTCTAAAACCCTAATTAAACCTAAATGCCCTGATCAACACGAATTACATAATTCTAAATTGTTTCAATTACTTTATTAACAAGGCATCATTAATCAGGTAGCATGTATACAAATCAGAAAACGTTATATCTCATATTAAAATCGTCAATTTATAAAAGTTAATAAAAATAGAAAGCATGTAGGTTAGGTCATAGCAATCAGAATCAACAACTTTGATTCATTTAGCAATTATAGCAATCAATCAGATTCTTTCAATTCATTATTATAAGCAATAACATGCATAGATCATAAAATCTTTATGCAGAAATAACTATTACACATGTTTGTCAAATAAATCTATTAAAGAAAACAGATCTAGCATAAAATGAAATATAACAATAAAAAGACTCGTGCTTTAATCAAATCTGACATCTAGATAATTTATAAAATACTTTATTTAACAAATTAAACATTTTCTTGAAAAACCCTAATTAAGGTTTTTGACATAAAACATTTTCCAGCCCAAGAATACAAATCTAACTTGTAACATGTTAATTAACTGGTGTATAAGCAACTCTGATACCACTGGTGGAAAACCATGAGTGTAACACGCAATAATTTCAAAAAACAGTTTACAAGTTCATAACAAGAAAAAGTGTTTATAAATAAAACTAATACAACAAAAGACTTTAGAAATTACTTTTACACATTTAGTTTAATCCCTTGAGACCCATATACACCAATAGTTAATTAAACATGTACAGTAACATAAATACATACCTTATTACTGCTCAGCAAACACAAGAACAAACAAATCTTCCTTGGTGCTAAAAACTCCACGTCGCAAATACCAAAGAAACCGAAACCACTGTCCAAAGTATAGCATGCCAAATCCAGTATCCATACTAACGTGTAAACGATCACCTATAGTTGCTAGGCTTATGAACCACGATCAAGTATGAGTATCAAATACTAGAATACGTAAACTCAAAGTTTTCGTCTTCCCCTTTTCTTCCCTTAGCCGTTATGTCGATTAATTTATAATTACTCATTTATCAGTCGCGTTCCTTTGTCCTTTTCGAAAGCTTTGTCGTTACACATGTAATATGGAGGTGTCGTCTCTTTTGATAATAGAGAGTTGGAGTATGAAATAAAAGTTCGTGTTTTTTTGGTAGACTCCATTTTAATGTGTTCTTTTTAAATAAAACTAACATTATTTATTATCAAAATATGAGTCGTCAATTATTTCTTATCCCGTATTTTTTTTGTAAAGTTTACTAGTGATCGAGTAAAACATGGTCATTTTGAAATAAAATTTTATTTAATATGTATTTTAAGGTTTTAATTATATAAATTGGGTATTTGGACATATAATATTAAGTTTTAAATTGGATATATATGTAATTTTTAAGTTAGGTTGGATATATTTGTAATATTAAAGTAAAAGAGGGATATATATAAAGTTTTCCCTATATTTAAAAAATATCTTTTAAATATATTAAATTATCAGATAATATAAATACATTATCCCTTAATCAACAAAATTCAGCCAAACACCCCTAAGGGGTTCGGCCGGTCCTGGGCCCCACATGGTCCGACACAAACTTTTGTTTAACCCGTTTTGTTTAATTGGTTATTTACTTGCAGTCTTTATTAAGTCCAATACATAATTAAGCCCAACAGTTAAACTATCCAATTTAAACGTACTTAACTGAACGATTCAATACAGATATATGTGTATACTGAATACGCATATATCAGTACTTCAGGTATCTCACGTTATATGTGTGTGACCCTTAGGTATTATAACTAGTAAAAAATATAAGTTCATATGTTTTGTCATGCACACACATTATGCCAACAAATACAGTCAAAAAGTGAGCATGTTTTGTCTTGTCAAAATGATGTCATTTAAGGTTTGTCGTTTCAAAGTGACTTGTAATATTTGAGATTATGCTTAAGCTAGGCGATGTTGTTGTTTGCATATGAGTGATGTAATTTTGATTAAAAAAAGAAAATTGGTTTCTTGCTTACTCGCCTATATGTTACGATTTATGAATTCTGATAGTGGTTTGAGAATTTGATTTGGATAATATGCAGTTTTT
This sequence comes from Tanacetum coccineum, assembly GCA_026074375.1. Taxonomy (NCBI): domain Eukaryota; kingdom Viridiplantae; phylum Streptophyta; class Magnoliopsida; order Asterales; family Asteraceae; genus Tanacetum; species Tanacetum coccineum. Next base: position 28,877 of record BQNB010033660.1, on the reverse strand, counting down.
TGTTGTAAGGTAATTGCTTATATGGCTGAATTGTTAAAGTTGGGATAATATGCAGTTTTTTGTTGCAAGTAATCCATACAAAACTATTGGTTAATGTATTAAAATGGATACATTTCCCAAATACTATAATCATCTATGAACTAGGCCTTGTATCCCCTCACAAACATAAATGTTCCCAAATCAGTCATAGTTACATCTACCAAGGCCTACAACCACTAAAAAGGAAAACAAAAATGTCTAGGCTGCAAGCATACAAATTACAAGACCATTTGATGCAATGGAATGAAATCATACCCATTCAACAAAATTGAAGGAATATGAACCAGGTTAAAAAAAACTCATAGACGCATAATTACTTGAACCTCATAATCTGAACTAATCAAATCTTTAGAGAAATCCAAATGACTCCTTTCAAAAGATTTTAATGACTGATATCATGCAATAACCTTCATACACAGTCATTCAAACAAAAACCCCACCTCAAAAGGAACTTCACCTTATGCAGTAGGAAACTCACATTATGTAGTTACTAAGCAACTTATCAAAGCATTCACTACATTTCCTATAACAAGATTGCAACTTAATGCTATTCCAGTAAAGAACAAAACAACATACAATGTTAATACGCCTCATAACAACTTAAGTTCTATTACTTCCCATCCATATGTGTTATTTACTTCACATACAACTAGGAGCTCTTAAACCAAACTACAACTATAAAATAAAAAAGCTTACTTGGACTTCCTCTTTCTGCTTGAAGATCCCACATCTAGAGCATTAGGAGCTTTAACCAAGAATGAAATTAGTCACTTTAACCTTGCTTTTTATAGGTTTCTTGTCAACTTGTTCAATGGGTGCATTAGGAGCTCTTAAAAAAGTACACATTCTCTCATTGAAATTTTCCTATAACGTCTTGAAGTTGAAGCTCTTGAAGTTGAAGCAACTTATGGTTTGTCAACATCGGGTGTATCATTATCATTATCACTCTCTAAATCATCATCATCAGTGTATGAGAAACTAAGATCACCCATTACCATAATTTCTTAATGACATGAAATATCTTCATCACCGGATGATGTTACAACCACTTCTACAAAGATAGCCAAAAAACACAAGAAACTAGATTGTCACAATTTCGTCATCATATAAATTTTAGGATCATATAAATTATAAAATCTATGACCAAATAGGCATCATCACAATTTCAGGATCATATAAATTAGAATCTACGTTATCAACTAGTCACTAACCTTTAGCAACCTCTGGTTCATTGATAACATCAAATATTTAATACTTTTTGGTATCAAATTCCCGCGTTTATTGCCTTTCTCTATATCATTTTTATATGAATTCCGTACTTAATTCACTTTTATTTCGAATTCAGGTAATTAAAGGCATTTGAACGAAAAAGGTAAGAAATGGCCAAAAATAGTACAAATACTAATTTATTTAGTAAAAGTAATAAAATCATTTGATGGCTACTATATTTCTCCAGGATGCAGCTTATGAGCCTAGTGAAGAATAGTACCACTACTATATTATTTAGTAAAGGTACTATATTTTTATTGATGAACGTGGTCGATGTCGTTACGTCGTAATGATGACTCATCACAGGGACGTAAATTATGCAAAATACAATAAAGTTTCATTTTACACCATGAAGTTCAGGGGCTAAAGTCATACAATGGGCAAGCTTCATATTTAGTATAAATAAAAGAATTAGAATTCATTCTCATAATTCAATATTCGGTGCTTTCTGTTTGCCACACACGAAACAAAAGAGGAGAAGAAAAAGAGCAGGTTACCTGCCTGCTTGATTCGGGTACAGTTTGATTACAACTAATTATTTTTAATGATTTATTTGATCTCGGCTTACTTGTTTGATGTTTAATATTTATTATGCTTAATTTTTGTTCTTGTCATTTAATCTATTAATTATTCTTTCGTTTATTTATTTGATCTCTTTGGCTGATAATTACATTATTAGATATCCTTATAGCTTGTCATGTATTGAAAGGTAGTTGTTAGATATTAGAAAAAGACTCGGTCACCCCGTGTACTTTACCGTTTATTGTAGCTCGTAGTTAAGCGTTTAATGTATAACATTCGGTAATGGGCCGGGTATTAAACCCAACGTGTAAGCCCACTGCTAAGGCCATAAGGCCGGTTTTGTTGTCACTATATAAGCCTCTTCCATGTCATGGAATAGGTGGGTTAGTCATTTACATAATACAAGTTCATTTTCTCTCTCTAGAAAGTTCTCTCTCACTTTCTCACTCTAGAACTTGGCTAATCCACTAGTCATCTAATTGTGTTATGATTTCCAATATCCTACAATTAGTATCAGAGCACATGGAATGATTAGCTAGATTGTGTGTGCGTTTTCTTGGTTAGTTTTGATCAAAAGTTTGGTTTATGAAGGTTTATAGTCTTGTTCTTGGTTTTCTTTGATCTTGACATTTGTAATGTTAAAGTTCATGTTTTTATAGTTGCTATAGCCTTCTAGTACCAAGTTGTGCAAAAGAAACCAGGCAAAAACATTCAAAAGGGTGATTTTTAGGTGTTTTTAGGTGAAAAACCAAATTTTTCTATCTAGCGAGTTAAGTTACTGTTTGAAATTCTTCGCAGCGAGTTAGGGTACTGAACTGACGAGTTGTTAGAATAGTATAGTGTGTGTCAGAAAGTACTGTGTCAGCGACTTGTCTTCTTGTGCAGGTAGCGAGTTAGGCAGCGCGTTAACTTCTCTTCTAGGTAGCGAGTTGGATCTAGCGAGTTACAGGTTAATTGAAGACTATTTTCTAGCGACTTGTGAACAGGAACTCTGTCCATTTAATTTCTTGCTAGCGAGTTGTCAAGTCTCTTCCAGCGAGTTACTACCAGTGAGTTAGGCAGCGAGTTAACTTCTCGTGCAGGTAGCGAGTTGGATCTAGCGAGTTACAGGTTTATTGAAGACTATTTTCTAGCGACTTGTGAACAGAAACTCTGCCAAAATTTCTTCTTATTAGCGAGTTTTCAAACACTCCTCTTAGCGAGTTGAAGGTAGCGAGTTACAGGGTTATTGAATATTTTTGCTAGCGAGTTGAAGGCAGTGAGTTACAGGTTTTTGAAGATCTTTATACTAGCGAGTTAGGAAAGGAAACTCTGCCAATTATCTTTCTTGCTAGCGAGTTATCAAGTCTCTACCCAGCGAGTTACAGGGTAGCGAGTTATGGACTTTTGGACTTTTGGACTAAGTTTCTTCAAATTGACTAATTTCAACCTGTAATCCTAACAAGCTTGAACAACAATTCACCATTTCATTCAATCAATCACCACTTTTGGAAGACATCCAATGTGCCAATTCCGATACCTGACCACCTATGCTTGATAGGACTGACTTTGAATCATGGCAACAACGTATTCGATTGTATTATCGGGGAAAAGAGAATGGGGTGGACATCCTGAATTCAATTGATGAAGGACCATTTCAGATGGGGACTACTAGAGACACACTTACTGAAGGAACAGAAGGTGCCCAGCAACTTGGTCCCGAACAAGCTCGAGTCTATTCAGATCTTTCACTTGAAGATAAGGATAGGTATAACGCTGACATTCGGGCAACAAACATCCTACTTCAAGGGTTACCAAAGGAAATCTACACTCTTATCAATCATTACAC
>BQNB010033660.1:0-24618 GCA_026074375.1 Tanacetum coccineum | reverse complement strand
AAAGGTGAGAATATTGGTTGGATCATATTATCTTTAGAGTTTTTCCAAAGAGTTAAAAGAACTGCTTTCCGATGAAGCTGGGAAGTAATCCGGTGAGACCGAAGTATAGTTAAGAATATTCATAGAGAAAAAAGCATCCTCAATAACGGAAGTAGAGCGGTTGGGAGAAGAAATCGTTCTGATAACAACCTAGTTGTAAATAACATAAGTTATTTATGGTATAATATAGTATAATAGTTATGTATCTTTACATACTGATCCAGAAGGCAGTGGCACGGAGGACTTTAATGGCTAGAAAAGATATTACCCAAAGAGATATTGGGAGATATTACCCAAAGAGATATTGGGAGATACTAACCAAAGAGATATTAGGAGTTATTACCCTAAGAGATACTTTCATGTATTTAGGCAATAATATATCAGGGTAGCATATAGTTTAGAGAACACTTGCATTCATGGTTTACAGTAGATATCACAGGTTTATAAAGCATGTGAGATTATGAACTCATTAAGTCTTTGAAAAGTAATCACATTGTTATAAGATAAACGAGTATGCAAAAGAGTTTGTAACAAGCATGTATCCCCCTCGCGGGTTTATAAAACATTCAAAAGATTAAAAGGCGAGGCTATGAATCTCACCTGATATGTAGATGTAATAAATATTCTAAAATGAAAGCTGATGACCTTATCACAATCTTAATAGGGAAGGTTGATATAGCAAATGATAGTAAACAGCCACGTCACGCAACCTGAGTAAATATGTTGAGTCTTAGGAAGATTGTACTCTAGAACTTTAGTTTTAAGAGTTATGAGTTTGATTGAAGAGTTTGGAATTATTGTATCACCGTTCGGGCCATCATAATTCAGAAGTCATTCAGTAAACGTTTGAGGATCTAGGGCACTTTAAATCGTAAACCCAACAACTCAGTCAGAACGTAATACCAAGATGAAACTCCTTAATATGAAGCTCCCTAGTATTGTGGTAATGTTTTGAATGTGTTTTTATACTTTTTCAAAATGTTACATTTTAGACCCTAGGGTTTGGAAAATTGCAAGTAGACCCCTAGGGTTTGCATTTTTACGACTTTGGTCCTTCAACTTTGAAAGATATACCAAGTAAACCTTGGACTTTGAAAAGTGACATAATAGACCCCTATAGTTATAACTTTGATAAAATGACATATTCAGCCCTTCTAGTTATTAATTTCAGAAAGTTACGATATATACCCCTTGCATGGATTATAATTACAAAACATGTCCAAATTGCCATGCAAGCTTATGTTAACATTTCAAAAGATATTTATAAGTTATAATAAACTAAAATATGAAGTTTTAACGTAACGCAAGTTTAAAATAACGATTCGTTAGGCTAGGAAGCAAAACAGGTCAAATTAGGGTTTCAAAACGTAAACGCGCGGGTTTTAAGTTCAAATTCCTTCATTAATCAATAAAGTGGTTATTTTAACATTATTTAAGCATGATAGGATAGATTATAACAATATTTAATCATTATAACATTTAGTTTTAAGAAAAACGCGAAATTAGGGTTTCAGGTGTACGGTTTTGGATCAAAATGGAAAATGAGCATGAATTGAGTTATGAAACTTTAACAAGAGTATATTTAGGATCATATGAACATTATAAGGGTGTAGTAGCAGAAGTAGAACATTCAAAACCTGGGTTTGAGCTTCAATGATCAAAAATGGTGGAAATGGGTCATTTCGGGTAGTATTTCCACTCGTACGCCTTGTATCTTCACTCCAAGGCTTCAATTCTTTAGGGATTTGCTTCTTGAACTTCTTTAATGATCCTAGGATCATATGGGAGCAAAGTATTGCTGCCTATAAGGGTTATAGAGGAGGAGGTGTGGTGCAAGTTTGAATGAGCTATCTAAGGTCCTATTTATAGTAGTTTAGAAGCAATAGGAGTAAGCAACCTTTAGAATCTGATCAAGACACATGGAGGGTCTAGTATGGGATGTGTAGAAGCTATAAAACCAGATGTGGAAGTCTAAGAGGCTAGATTGATGGTGTGGACATGCTTGTTAGCTACCGCGGCTATTTGGATAAAAAGAAGGATCATGTGGCTTTGTTTTTGGCCAATGAATGGTGTAAGTTGGTGTGTAAGCTTCTATAGAGTATCTATAAGGTGTTCATGTAAATATCTTGCACATGGGTGAGTTTAAAATGAGTCAAAAGGAGATAAGTACCCTTGCGGGTCAGATTTGGGGTTTTATGGTTCGAACTCAAGTTTTTATGCTCACATTTCGTGTACAATGATCAATGATGGTTGGAATACTTTCTTAGGGTCTGTAATAAGGAGTGTCAATAGGATTTAGCAATTGGTTTGGGTTAAAATGGGTCTAAAATGAAGAAATGAGGTTGTGGGTTCCATTTGGTACGGTTTAGGGTTTTCTTGTGAATTCAAGGCTTAGATTTTGAGCATGCTTACAATGTGAATGTTAATATGGGTTTACAAGGTTTATATCTTGGATACTTGATGAAAAATGATAGGTGGTTTGGTTTAAAATGGGTCGATATTGAGTAAATAAGGTCATGTGTTCACATAGAGCTCGTTTAGGGTTTCTTTGGCTTTCTTGGCTTGTATTTCGAATATTCTTGATTAGGAATGATGGAATACTGATCCTAGGACTTATATAAAGGATTATCAATGAGGTTTGATCATTGGTTTAAGTTAAAATGGGTCGAAATTGAAAGAATAAGCTGTGGGTTAGATTAGGGTTTATATTGGATTCATTAGGGTTTTCTAGGCTTTGATTCCTTGCACATTGCTAAGATAATGATAAATAATGATTTGTAAACTCATATTATGAGTTTACAATGGCTCTTGGTTGATTGTTTGGGATTAAAATGGTTAGAAACGAGTAAACGGGTCAAGTGAACCAATTAGGTACATTTAGTGTTTCTCGGATTCGTTTTACGTACAAATGAAATAAGATAATGAAGTAATGATGAAATAATGATTGAATAGGATTGATATGATTGTAAAATAAGTTATTATAACTTATTTGAGTGTTGGTTAAGGTTAAAAACGGATAAAAATCGATAAACGGGTTATGGTTTAGTATTTTGCTTGGGTTAGGGTTTTAGACTTTTGAATTAGGGTTTTGAGTGTAAATATGTGTGTGAAGGCTTATGAATAGAATAATTAGGGTTTACACATTGTATAATGAGTATAGTAGCTTGTACAAAAGTGGCGATGAAGAAATTGAAATGAAAACGGAGGTAAAACGGCTATTTTAGAGATCATGCTTAATGACTTATACACTATGCTTTGAAAACTTGTACTTGACTTGGAGGGAGTTTATATTTCAATTGAAATGTTATATTACTTGTATATATGCTTTAGTAGCTTGTACATTCACTTTAGATATTAACCCTTCATGGAATTAGGGTTTAGAGGTATACGATAACGGTTTAAAGCCCGTTTAGATATAACGTTGCGAATAGTACATTATAGGAATAATGTACCTTGTAATAGGAATATGATGATATTGACTTGATTTGTTATGATGTTTTCTTGACATATATGAAGATAGGATTGCCATAGATAGGTTGCGTGAGCTCGTCTACTTTAGTTATGCAAGTTACATGACATACTGAGGTATTGACAATACAAGTAATGTAATAAAGCGAAAAATTTCCCCATAATTGTGATAATAGTAAAATAAGTTTTGCATTTGATGAAAATTCTTAGGTTGTTATAGTCTCCACCCCTTACAGAAATCTCATCCCGAGATTTAATTGAAAGTTATAGTGGTATTGTTTGGGAATAGATGTAAGTACTGGGTATGAATTTAATCTTTATGTTAGGCTAATCAAGGTCACAAGTCCACGTGTGTGATGCATTTATAATTATGTTATGTATCATAATTATAATTACCTCCTTTCACACATCTACTTATTTCCAAGACCATACCATTTGATGATAGCAAATAGAATTTCTCCAGATCCTGATAGAATATGGGTGATGAAATACTTTGATTTATGAAACCTGTGGGTTATGGGCCTACCACGCTTCTGCTGCGCCACTCTGATCGTAAAGAATCGTTATTCATTAACCTTTAAAAGTCAAAATCAAATAAGAATGCTATCACAAGTCTTTGTCAAAATTTTCATACCTAGTGGTATTGAAATCATTTGACATTGTATAGATCCTTGTGTGTTTCCTTGTTATTAAGTTGCATAATATAACAGAGAATTTTAGAATACGGAGATCATGGAATGAGTGATGTCAAGGAATGATTATGGATTTGTAAGAGGGATGCTAATCATGTGAGATACAGATTCTTGGAATGAACAGATGATAAAGGTAATAATGATAATGATTAAGGAATTGTTTGTACAAATGGATTGAAAGAAACTTGTTTGTACGTATGTTATATACTTAAGCCTACTTATTTATAATTTGTCACTTACAAAAAGAAGTGTCCAACTCCTTGTAACTGAGAACTTATAAATTCATAGTTCAGAGATTTATCATTTCCTTATTTAAATGAAGAAGCGTCCTAATTCATTTCAATAAGATGATCATAAATCGTCTTACCTAAGCATAAAAACATAATATAGAAAATATGGTATGATCATGAAAAGTAAGAAAATATTGAGATGTGTACTGACGCCCATATAGTCGAGGATGATAATTTATGTTTCAGAGGTATGAGGAGAGTATTCAGAGTTTTGAACATAAGTAGAATCGACGAATTGACCAAATATGTCAAATTTTAATATCACCAGATAACAAGAGTAACAGAATCATTATTTATTATTTCATGATACTTAACATAACTACATCACCGAAACTCAAAGAGTATTTTACTTATCAACGTGTATTGGGGTAGCTTCTAGATAAAATTAGAATGACAAGGATTGTAGCTTGGTGTTTTGGGTTTTATGAAGTGGGATTCAATGATCCTCCATATGTAACTGGAGCGAACCTAAGTAGCCTCAAGAGTTTTGTTTTCCAGCGGTTGAATCTATTGTGATCTGCAGTTTTTCGGTCAGACTGACCCACTTTCTGTTTCAAAGTCCCGACACTTGACATGCAAACTCCTGTCTGGTGATAGAGGGTACAAACATGAACATCAACGGAAGGTTTCTCATGGTATTTTTTGGGAGGGATAAATTCCTAACAGGTATCTTGTCTTCTATTTATGCTGGAGATGGTAACATTATTGCGATTAATATTGTTGATGGTATCTCTGGGGTATGTTATTGTTGTTGAATGTGATTGTTAGAGTGGATAGTTGTTGTTGCGGTCATAGGGGTAGTTGTACCTATGTCATTGATTATTGAATAGTTGTTCTGTTGGTGGTGGTGTTCCTTCTATCATCAACTTTCGTGTTGTGATTATTGGTTTCTTTGCACAGAATTACGCTTTTATTAGTTTGGTCCATTAGACTTGAGCTATGTTGTTGGCTTCTTCTAGAAGTCTGAGTTTGAAGCAGTAACGTTTCCTTACAATGCTTGGCGGCATGCCCCCGATGAAAGCTTCCATAATATCTCTGGTTTTATGGGTACCATATTCGGCATAAAACGGCTAATTCCTGGAATCATCTAATATAAAAGTCTTGAAGATCTCTTCCATTTACAGTAGACCATAAAATTCATCGTACCATTTTCTTGATCTCAGTTCGAGACCAATACTTTTTCGTCAGAAGCCTTTTAACATCAGTCTAGGTGATATTTGATTAAGCTTGCTCTATTCCCAATGGCTGAGCCATATGCATTCCACCAGGACAATGCATCAATCAGTTAAAGTACCAGTAGCAAAAGTGTCACTCTGTCCTTCTCTCGGCACTACTTGGCTAGGAGAAAATACCGATTTCATACGTTTCCAAACGAAGCGATGAGGTCCAACAGCCCTTCCATGGCCATTAAAGTAGAAAGGTTACAGTTTATGAAATCGTTTGCAGTTTCATATTTTTTAACTACAGGAATTTCTCTAGGAATCTAGTGTTCCTATTGGGATTGCTAGCACTTGCCATGGCAGCAGTCTGTTGCTCCAGGGGCCGTTGCAGTATAATCCGCAATTAGTTGCCGGATTGCATCCAGAAGTTATGGCTGTCTTTTCGGAGTGTTGACCTCCTTATTGGGGGCATTTCTGATCAACGAACAAGATAACGCTCGTGGATAAGTAATGATATCCTAATTTATAAAATAGAATGTGGAAAGCTTAAAAAACTTAAGGAAAATGCTTATTATTGAATTTTAAGCCTTTGGGGTGATGTGCTATTTATTTTCCATGAAGATCGGAATAATGATGCAATTGTGGAAATGAAGATGAAAAGAGCAATAATTTGGAAACAATAAATATAAAACGGGATATCCTTTATAAATTAACTTGCCTTCATACTGTACATAGTCAAGATTTACAAGCGCTTTTTTATTTAAGAACCCACACATCCCATGGCTAGGATTAAAGCGATAACTGATTCTAAAGTTTGTTGATTCTAAGCCAGTCGAATTGACATCCTAAAGATCTTTCTGATTTTGTTTTGGGTGAACGAGCTTGGATTATTACTTCAATGATTAATTCAAGAACGGAAATCTTCATGTAATGAGCAAAGGCAACTTATCCTTTTTCCCCAAGCACGTGCTTCATTGTTGAAGTCTGAAATCCAGAGTGCGGATTCCATAAGTTCAGTCTTTCAGTTTTCGTTTACCCATTATGTACGATTTTTTTTCTTCCATACTCTCAATGGGCCGGTTAAGATGGCGTTCATCTAAAATGATTACAGATAACATTTAAAACTTGTTTCTCATAATGTTTCAGATACATCTTATCTGAACATTTTCCTATTTCAAATACTTGAGGTGGGGTAGAAGTATAAACTGAGAAGGATGGTGATACCAAATTACAAGTTTGATTTCGAGGATCAAATAGTTCTTCAGGAACAAAGAAATATCGAGGATCAAATAGTAATGATGGTGGTAATTAAACAGGAGAAGGAGAGTTAAAATAGTTGTGAATAATAGGATCTGGTGATGAAAATAGGATAGATTACCTTAGTTAAAATGTTTGTACGTCCTTACAAAACAAGGTATTATTGTAAAAGATGAAATACAGGTGGGAATCCATATTATCTTATGAGTATCCGAAGAATTTAATAGATCTGCTTTCCTGCTGAAACTGTAAATAGATCCGATGAGACGAGAGTATAAGTTAAAATATCATAGAGAAAAAGCATCCTCGATATCGAAAGTAGAGCGGTTGGGAGAATACATCGTTCTGTTAACAACCCAGTTGTAAATAACATAAGTTATTTATGATATAATATAGTATAATAGTTACGTATCTTTACATATTGATCCGGAATGTAGTGGCACAGAGGACTTTGATGGCTAGAAAAGAAATGTGGTTATAGTTAAGGTTTTGACCTTGTTCTCTATAACCATGGCGCTGATACCAATCTGTAACACCCCCATTTTTACAATATAGCAGCGGAAGCTAATCTGGGGTATTACTTCATGGAAACAACAATCATAATCATAGAAAACGACCCAAAAGAGACGTTTGTTCAAAAGATACGTTATCATTCATTTCAAATCAGAGTTTTACAAAGGCAGGTCCCAAAATCTAGTTACATACAATGTGAATGATAACAAGTTTTAGCCATCTTCGAGTCCATGCCACTCCGTGCCGTATATTGCTCAATAACCTGAGATAAACATGCTAAAAAGTCAACACAAAGGTTGAGTGAAATCCATAGGTTTAAGTAATATAATTTGAATGCAAATGCGATATTTGGGTTACGTTGATATACACCCAGTATTGAAAACATATTTATTATTGCCATTAGCTCATGAATCCGAAGCCTTAGGGTATGGTGATACGTTATAGCCCCTGCGGGTACCTTTGCCAAAATACCCGCGTGATTTCTAATGATGTGCAATTGGTTACACGTAACTGGGTACACCAACGGGGAGTCCAGCCCAAATAGATCTATAGCATAGATCTATTCACAGCATTCGCGCTCTCTCAACCGGTCATCCGGATCAAGAGATTAACGGTTCATGATATTGGGGACTTAAAGGTAAAAGTAGTTACTTAGGCAATAACATATTTAGAAAATGGTTTAAAGCATGTATCCCCCTCGCGGGTTTATAAAATATTTGAAATATTGAAATGCGAGGCTATGAACTCACCTGATAGGTAGATGTAATAAATATTCCAAAATGAAAGCTGACGACCTTATCACAATCTTAACAGAGAATGTTGATATAGCAAAATGATAGTAAACAGCCACGTCATGCAACCTGAGTAAATATGTTGAGTCTTAGGAAGATTTTACTCTAGAACTTTAGTTTTAAGAGTTATGAGTTTGATTGAAGAGTTTGGAATTATTGTATCACCGTTTCGGGCCACAATAATTTAGAGTCAATTTAGTAAACATTTGAAGGAGTCTAGTACAACTATTAAATCGTAAACCCAACAACATCAGAACAGACGAAATACTAAGATGAAACCCCTATAATAATGAAAGGCTCCCTAGTATTGAGTGATATGATATAAATCGGTTTTAAAGCGTTTTGGACAATAATTGGAATTTAAGCACGAGAACGTTAACTTAAAGTTATGTCCTTGCGTAAGGTTTAAAACATGATTTTATATACTTTTTTCAAAATGTTATACATATTTTTAGACCCTGGGTTATTGAAAAGTTGCAGAATAGGTCCTTGGAGTTTGTATTTTTTACGCCTTATTGGTCCATCAACTTTTAAAGTTATACCAAGTAAACCTTGTACATTGATAATAATTGACATATTCAAGCCCCTTTTAGGGTAATAAGAGTTTCAGAAGTCACGATATATACCCCTTGCATGGATTATATTTACAAAAAGCATGTCCAAATTGCCTTAACAAGCTTAATTTAACATTTGCAATAGACAATTATAAGATATAAAAAAAAACTAACAAAATGAGTTTTAACGTAACGCAAGTTTAAAATAACGATTCGTTAGGCTAGGAAGCAAAACTGTACTAATTAGGGTTTGTTAAAAACATCAACGCGCGATTTTTAAAAGATCAAATTCCTACAAAAATCATAAAGGGTTTTTTAAAATTAGTTTTACGCATGCTAGAATCGATTTATAACAACATTTGAACTATTATAACATTTAGTTTAAGAAAAACGCGAAAATTAGGTTTCGGGTGTACGGTTTCTGGGATTAAAACGTAAACTGAGCATCGATTTGAGGATTTCTATGAAACTTTAACAAGAGTTTAATTAGTATATATGAACATTATAAGGTTATAGTAGCAGAGTAGAACACAGAACACCTGGGTTTTGACTTATAGCTTAGGAAACAGGTCAAATATCGGGACTTTTAGCTTTGTACCCTAGAAATAACGACTCCCAGGCTTCTTCATATGGTTTCATTTATGATTACTTTCTGAACTTGAGCCTTCTCAAGACCTCTTAGGATCTATTAGAGCAAAGTATTACTTCTATGTAAGGGTTATAGAGGAAGAGATGTGGTGCAAATTGGAATGAACACATATGGCCTCTATTTATACTAGTTTGGAAGCAAGAGGAGTAAGCAACCTTTAGAATCTGATCAAGACACATGGAGGGTCTAGTATGGATGTGTAGAAGATATAAACCATATGTGGAGGTCTAAGAAGCTAGGTTGATGGATGTGCGATAAGCTTTATTAGCTGCCGCGGGCTGTTGTGGATAAAACAGGATCATGTGGCTATTGTTTTGGGCCAGAATGGTGGTACCTTTGTGTGTAAGCCAGCTATAATGAGTATCTAGAGGTGTTCAGTAAATGATACTTGCACATGGGTGAGTTTAAAATGAGTCAAAAGGAGCTAAGTACCCTTGCGGGTCAGATTTGGGGTTTTATGGTTCAAACTTAAGTTTTTATGCTCACACCTTAAGTGAGTAGCAATGATCAATGATGGAGTTGGAATACTATCCTTAGGGTCTGTTAATCTCAGAAGTGTCAATAGGATTATCGCGATTGGTTAGGGATTAAAATGGGTCTAAAAGGAAAATGAGGTTTGGTGTCCATTTGGTATGGTTTAGGGTTATCTTGTGAATTCACGGCATAATTTCGAGCAAGCTTACAATGTGAATGGTTTAATATGTTTACAAGGTGTTGTAAACTTGGATACTTGATGAAAAAAAATTGGTGTTTTGTTTAAATGGGTCGTGCGTATTGGATAAAAAAAGGTCATGAGTTTACAAAAACTCATTTAGGGGTCTTGGCTTTCTGGCTTGTTATTTTCGAAAACTTATTTGATTAGGGAATGATTGAATACGATCTTAGTGACTTATATAAAAGGAATAAAAAATGAGGTTTTGCGATCATTGTTTTAGTTCAAAAGGGTGAAAATGAAAGAATAAGTCATGGTTCGATTAGGGTTTATATTGGATTCAGTAGGGTTTTCTAGATTTAATTTTCTTGCACAATTGCCCCAAGATAATGAAAAATAATGAATTTTTTAAACTCATATTATGAGTTTAGAATGGCTCTTGGTTGATTTTTAGGGATTAAAATGGTTAGAAACGAGTAAACGGGTCAAATGAACCAATTAGGTGCATTTAGGGTTTCTTGGATTCGTTTTACGTACAAATGAAATAGGATGATGAGGTAATGATGAAATAATGATTGAATAGGAATGAATTATGATTTTCAACTCCGTTTTAAATCGCAACTTTTAAATGAAGATGTTGGTTAGAGGTTTAAAAATGGATAAGTAATTGAAAAACAGTTTATGTGTAGTATTTTTTTGCTCGGTTATGGTTTTAGGACTTTTTGAATTAGGGTTTTGAGTGTAAATATGTGTGAGAAGGATTATAAATAGAATATTATGTTTACACATTGTCTAACAGAGTATCGTAAGCTTGTGACATATGTTGGTGAAGAAATTGAATGAAAAACGTAGGTAAAAACGGCAAATATTAGAGATCATGCTTATTGACTTGTATAGTTGCAGCTTTAAGGACTGTGTACCTTTCTTTGTGATAGAGAATGGTATATTCTCACTCTTGAGATGTTTAAAATTACTTTATACATATTGCTTTTAGTATCTTATTATTTCACTGGTTAGATATTAACCCTTAATGGAATTAATTAGAGGTTTACGATACGGAAATAAAAGCCCCGTTTGATATAACGTACGAAAGGTAACATTTATAGGAATAATTCATTTGTCAAAGGAAATTATGAAATATGAACCTTGACATAGTTGTGCTTTTTTGAGCTTGACAAATATTGAAGACAGGAAATTGCCATTAGATAGGTTGTGTCGATACAGCTCGTCTACTTTTAGTTATGCAAGTTTACTTTTGTATACCTGAGATATGACAATGCGTAATTAAGTAAAGCAAAAAAATTCCCCGTATAATTGTGATCATAGTAAAATAGGTTGATGAAAATTCTTGGGTTGTTATATGTACCCTCATATGCTGACAGCGATCACAAGTCGCCGATAGGTTATCGGGCACGGCCTGCACCTGACCATAATGAAATGCGCTGAATCTCTTAAGCTATGGCAGGTGTTTGCTAATGTCGTGTCTGTGGGAATCACTAAAGGTATGAGTGAGGGGCTCGAGTATGGTGTAAAACAAGGAGAGGCTAAGTTGGATTTAGCTACTATCGAGGCATACACCCCTGATGCTGATGACAAATACATCGCGGCCTTACATGCTCTAAAGGATCTAAAATACCCTTTGGTCGATCAGATGGAAAAATTAAAGGATGCCCCACTAGACTTAATTATGACGTCCTTGTACTTGGAGAGCGATACCGGAGAAGACGCTCCATAATGGATCCAGGAGCTTCACCCCAGCTCTTCCCAGATCATAATACCTGTATACCTAGAGGTGCGTGATCCTAAGGATCCTTAGGCGTGCAAAGAAGATATATTGTTGGGGGATGCCATCGCGGCAAACATAAGCCTTGTTGAGAAGAATAAAAAATGCCAGGTGGTGTGCCGTACCCACGGGGTTGGTTCCGCCCACCACGCTCGGTCCGATGGCATCCCCGTATTAGCACCTATAGTTGCTCCTCAAGGCCTTGCCGTCCTGCTGGCAGATATGGCTATACAGACTGAAGATGAGGTATCTCCAAGGCTGATCAGATCCAAGCCTTTGCCTCCTATGTATCATTTGGACTGGCCATAGTACCGTCTGTGGTATTTAGACAATACTTTTGTTTGTAATATACTCACGGATGTCTGTGATTAACAATGTTTTTAATTTTTTATTGTTGGATATGTTTATAATCGCACTTGTAGTGTCTTACGTGCTCCGTGGGAGTCTTTTCTTATGCACCTAACGTCTTAGGTACACGTCAGGTAAGGATACAGAATTCGTGGCCGCTGGGGTTGCAACCCTCTTACACGGCAAGCCAATTGTAAGGATACTTAGCCTATAATTATCCAGAAATAGTCATGAATGACTAATAACACGGTTGAAAACAAGAAAGAAAAAAGTAGAAAAACAATAAAGGAATAAGTAACTTAACAGTTTAACTTTATAACAAATGAATGGGTTAGCTAGACCCAGTAGAGTTTTATTCACGTCCTAAAAACAAAAACGAATAAATACATGGATTACTTTATTACGAGTCCTAATGGTAGTGCGAATTTATCTATGCATGATCCGTAGCTTAGAGGTAACACTTTTTTAGATTGGCAATGTTCCACGTCGTTAGGAGGATCTTTCCGTCGGTAGATCTTAGTTTGTATGCTCCATCTCCTAGTGTTTCCGTACCATCCAAAAGGTCCCTTTCGCCCCTTCGGACGCACAAGTTTCCCCACCAGTTTGCAACCATGACTAGCGTCATTACTACGATAAGACAAATTCTCTTGGTCCCCCCCTTAATAATGAGCGCGGACTCTGTTGCCTAGCATTGTATACTTCATTTCAATTTTGGCCTTGGCTTCCGCAATTGGCTGTCCGTTCACAGCCGTTCATCAAGTAGATCTAAATTCATAAAAAAGAGTTGTAGCTCTTCATCGTTTTGTATGGCGTCCACTACTGTTGTACGGTATGTTGGCATTCCGATTTACTAATCGGGAATGACGGCATCCCGGTTACCATAGGTCAAGGAAAGAAAGGGGTATCCATCAGGCTTGACAGTAATCATTGTACGATGGGCAGCGACAAAGGACATTGGGGAATATTTCTCTTCTATCCTAGTATATTGATTTGCTCCTCGCCTATGCTGCCTTGATGCCTTCACCCAGCATCAGTCTTGCTCTTTCTAAGATCTCCTTCTAGACGTCAGGTGTTTCCACTGACGCAAAGTGATTTTTCGTAATATTCAACTCCTCACACACCAATCCTTGAACGAAGTTGTCACTGAATTGATTTATCTGATGCCGAGACTATTTTCTTCCAGGGAGACTGAAGCGGGCAATACTATTTTGTCCCACCTAACTTTTTCTCGCCTGAATGCCGGAGTGATAGTCGCCACGGCTTTCGCTATTAATAAACCACTTCGTAGAAGATAAACCATACAATCTATCAAAAATTTGACCTTCCCCTCCGTCCGTTACACCCCTTACAGGGAAAGTAGGCCAGCTATGACATTCCTCACTTGTAGAATGGCCCATGGAGTCAGATTGGGGTTAGCGTGTTATTGCTGGGGGTATATACTTGGCATTAGACAATTTATTTGTGGCAATCATATAACCATGTATACGAATCATATCTCGTGCGTTCCTCTATAGCCAGGTTGGCCCCCCCTAGGAGCGAGGATCGCCAATAGCATAGCCTTTGGCTACCACGGACTATAGTCGTTCGCATGATATGCTGCACGACCCCTCATGTATTTCTTGGATGACATAATCCGCTTGGAGTAGTCCAACATACCTTAGCCACGGCTTTAGGAATGACCGCCTGTAAAGAACCCCTTCCAACAATTCGTATTATTTGGCCTTGATACGGAGTTTGCTTGCCTCTTTCCTATCACCGGGGAGGGTCACATTTTTCAGGTACTCTATAATCGGGGTCATCCATGTTGATCCCTCTTCCTCTACTACTGTCGCCACTTCCTTCTCTTGTATGGATTTTTCTTTAAGTATTTCGAACCAAGACTTGTTTATTGGATTAGGTGGCGCGAAACTGGTTGAACCGATTTTTGCTTAGGGTCTCCGCTTTCATGTTTTTTTGCATCTTATGACCCTTTGACTTAAGGAAAATTCGCGAAGGCCCACTGATTAGCTTTTGGCCTTCCCTCAAAGGTACTTGGACCATATTTTTATTCCTTTGCGGACGTATGTCCCTAGGACTTGGTTTGCTCACCAGTTTAGAAGCATCTAACGCTACGTCACATTGCTCACACCCATATGCTGCTCTATCCCCGAAGGCCACTATTGTGCCTCAACTCTAGCCTGATTACTAAGAAGTGGTGAACTAAAACCTTAGCGCGTAGGTGAGCTCCGTTCCTTCCGGGCTTGTTAGTATTAAGCCAGCGCCGGATCCATCTACACATGATGATCCGTCTGTAAATTGTGTCAATGCTCTTGCAGGATTTCAAACTCACTAGTGTGTCCCAGCGACTTTCGCCGGCTTTAGTCTAAAAGGAAAACCGCGTCGTATCTGTCCTTTCACAGACGTCCGTGGGCGGTATGTGATATTGTGTTCTCCCAGCATGACGCTCCATTTTTGTAATCATCCTGCCGCGTCGGGACGTGAAATTATTTGCTTGATCGGTTGGTCTGTAATAACAGCAATGGGATACGCTTGAAAATACCTCCGCAACCTCTTGGCAGCAAAAACCAGTGATAGAACTAGCTTTTCCATTGGGGTATAGTTTAGTTCGGGCTTGTAATGCCGTCTTATGAAGTAGATCGACGTCTGAACCGTGCCCCTTTCAGTCATCAAGACCGCACTAATAGCTCCGTGGGAGGCGGACATGTATACAATCAGTTCCTCCTTTGGCTTGGGTGCTACCAGCAGGGGTAGCTCTGACAAGTGTTGCTTTAGTTTCTTGAAGGCTTGTTCTGCTTCTGGTGTCCAATGAAAGTTACTCTTTTTAATGCACTTCTTCAAAGATTTAAATAGCGGCAAGGACTTTTCCGCTGACTTAGAGAGGAACCTGTTCAGGCTAGCCAACTTCCCATTGAGGCTCTAGACCTCTTTAATTGTTCGTGGGGACGGGAGTTGTAGTACAGCTTCTGTTTTGTCAGGGCACGGTTTTATCCCTTCCGGGCTAATCATGAACCCTAAGAACATTCCTTCCATTACCCCACACGTACATTTTTTAGGGTTGAGTTTCATGTTGATTTTTCATAACATACGGATTGTTTCATCGATATCTCTTAGCATTTCTGCTTCTGTATGACTCTTAATGACCAAGTCATCAACATACACTTCCATGTTCCGACCAACCTAGCTGTCAAAAGCTTTGTCCACCAGCCGCTGGTATGTGGCGCCCGCGTTTTTGAGGCCGAAGGGCATTTTTGTATAGTAATATACCCATTGGCTGGTGTGGAAAGCCATTTTCTCTTCATCTGACTCTGCCATCTGTATCTGGTGATAACCTTTATAAGCGTCCAAGAAACACTTAAAGTGTTAGCCGTAGAGAGATCAATTTCCAGTCAATTTCCTGGAAGGGTGGTACAATCTGCGGACAGGGCCTTGTTTAAGTAAATGAAATCCACACACATCCGCCAGCTATCGTCGTGCTTTTTCACCATTACTGGATTGGATAACCATTCATGGTAGTAGACTTCTCTCATGATTCCTGCCTCTACTAATTTATGTACCTCCGCTTGGATGGCTTTCGCACGCTCCGGGGCGTGGCCCCTTTTCTTCTATCGAACGGGCGAATACCCTTCTCGGATATTGAGTTGATGTTCCGCTATTGATCGCGGTACCTCCTGTCCATGTTATCTGCGGGGCTTCCATGCATAATATTTCTAAGTTTTTTTCAGGAGGTGACATAGTTTGTCTCGTCCTTTCGCGGTAGCGTTCTACGATTGCTACCTCCTGATCAGGGAAATTTAGATGTAGAGCTACTTTAAAATTTTCATGACGGACCCTGGCCTCTTTGGGTATCTCCTTAGATGATGTAATCACTGTGGCGTACTTAGTAGGTATCAAGATAGTGCCATGGATAGTCACTATTCCTCTGTCGACTGGGAACTTAAGCATTCTGTAGGCTGTGGATGGAACTGCTTGGATTTCTCGTATTCTAGGTCTTCCAATGATACCATTGTACAGTGATAATGACCTTACAATCATGAAATTCATCCACGCTCTTGTAGAATGATCTGCATCTCCGATTGTTACTAAGAGCCTAAGTTGTCCCAGCGGCCATATAGTTTCTCTTACTGTAACCAGTTAACGATTTCGTTGCTGGGTAACCATTGGTTCTTGATTCCCGATAGAGTTGGTTGTCGTGTGCTCAAGAGCAATTCCTGTCAGGATCCTCGTTACATACGTGCGTTTATGATAATGTGTCTGCATGTCCGCTTCTATAACAAGTAGACCTTTGTCACTACTGGTTGGTTAGTGTAAGGAGAATGTAATTTCACTGACACGATCAAAGCTTTGAGTTACCTTCTGTCTTGTCATTATATGCCATGGCTATATCATATAGATTGCCATGGACTTGTCCTTGGCTGATCCTTCCTTTTTCTCTACTTTTGGTTGATCTCTCCCCTATTTAATTTCTTTAATTAAATGCGAGAGCTTGCCTGCTCGCACCAATTCTTTGATCTGCTTTTTTAAATGCATACACTCGTCCGTACTATGTCCTTTATCAATGTAGAAGTCGCAAAACTTGTTGCTGCTTCTCTTCTCCATCGGGGTTACCATATGGGGTGGCGGTTTGAACTTTCCTGCTTCGGTCGCAAGGATTTCTTTGGGTGTTCTTGTAAGAGGGGTAAACTTGCTAGACCCCCGTCCTTCCCTTGGATGACCTCGGAAGTCAGACCTCCGCTTTGAAGCGTGCCGCTTTGATTGGTCTTGTATCCTTCACGATGTGTGGCCTTTCTTTTTACCGGCAGCGACGGTTTCTCCTCGTATAAAGGCAGTGGTGGTGATCATCATTTCCTCCATGGTCTTTGGAACATGTTCGTTAAGGCGCTTTGTCAATTCAGGGTTATTAACCCCATGCATGAATCTGAAGATCCGCATGCACTCAGGAGCTCCCTTCATGCGTCTGGTTTCCACCTTGAATCGTTTCATGAACTCCTCGATGGTCTCTCTGTCTCTTTGTTTGATATTGTGTATTTTGACAGGATCTTTGACGTACTTCTTTTGCTCCATGAAGTATGCTAAGAA
The DNA here is from genome assembly GCA_026074375.1 of Tanacetum coccineum. NCBI lineage: Eukaryota > Viridiplantae > Streptophyta > Magnoliopsida > Asterales > Asteraceae > Tanacetum > Tanacetum coccineum. Next base: position 7,346 of record BQNB010033660.1, on the reverse strand, counting down.
GTCTTCTTTGAGATCCTTGTATCCATCTATGCTTTCTGGAAGGAGCTCATAGAACCATACTCTTGCGGCTCCTATTAGGGTAGAATTGAACATATGACACCATGTATGCATTGCCCAGCGTTCCACCTGTGTCGTCGCTTGGAAAAATTTTACGTGATCCTCTGGATCCCCTGTTCTGTCATATGTCTTCACGTTGTTAGGCATTCATGTTTTTCGTGAACTTTTAAAGTTGCAGATTCGGGGTGTGAATGGATCCACCTCTTCATATGTCCAGGGCACCGCCAAGTCATCCTCATCCGTAGACTTGTGTCTTTTTTATCTTGACTTCTAGTGTCCCCCATCGCTGGTGCCGCTCTCTGATACGCGAGATGACAGGGATTCACTTTCCCTCTCCTTTTTCTCATGACGAGAGTGGTCTATGTCACGAGCGGTATCCATGTTTGGTCCCTGTCCCATAGGAGGAGTGGGTATTATCATATGATTCTTCGACGCCACAGAGCGGTCTCTGCTCCGAGGACGATCTCTGTTAGAGGAGTCCCACCTATGAGGGTGGGTTCTACCGTGGGAACGATCCCTAAAGTTTGCTCTGTTTGGTCCGGATTTAGTTGTGCTTGGCGAGTAAGTATCACTAAGTCGGTCGAACGCGCTCTATCTTCGATGACCTAGTCGGTCAAGCACATGTCGATCATTGTATCTTAAGCGGTCCCGCACTCTCAATCTCTCTGATGGGTTACGGTACCTTGTGGAGAAGGTCCTGGCGCTTGAGTTTTGAGAGCCTTCTCTTATTCTTCTTTTCTTAGGACTTTCTTCGAAGTCCAGCCTAGCATGAACTTCTTTTTGTTTGTCATGGCAAATCTTATCCATAATGACCGACATGATATCCTCGTAATGCTCTTCACAGAAATCCTGGATGTTCACCCTGGGTGTGGCATCCGCCTCTTTCGGTGTCTTTTCTTTGGTTGCAGGTTTTGTGACAGTAGTCACAACGGGGGTTGTATTATCCATTGTGCTCATTTTCCTGAGAGTAATTCCTAGTGTTGGGTCCCACGGATGGCGCCAACTTGTTGATACAAAAGTTAGGTAGGGTCTTGTTTGGTCCGAATAGGCTGCTATTCGGGTATGAAGTTCCTTGTTCTTCTACCAAGTGAACTTACTTGGAGGGCCCTGCACAAGGAATAAAACACCATTAACCTTATCGTGGGAGCGGATCCCACGATTAGACTCTGGCGTAAGAGTAAGTATATGATTTGTGAGAGAATAATTGAGTGTAATCAGGGTTTGTAAGATACCTGTATTGATGACAATTATGTTCCTTTTATAGGCTGACTAACCCTTAGGGTTTTCATAACTTTTGGCCCAAGATACGACCGATATCATCGGGATTTGGAATTATCCTGTCTGATTTAAATAAGTAAAGCATATCTCTTATTTAATTAGGTTATCTTTTCTTAAAGATAACTTGTGGAGATGCCGCGGTCACGGATGCCGGCAGCTACGAACCGTAGGTCATGGAGACCGTGACCGCGATGCGTGGGCTAAGGGCTCATTATCAGCTACCAAGCCCATAGCAGTATGAATGGGTTGGGCCAACCCATAATATACGTCATCAATGTGTATATACTAACGCTGTATTTTAGATCCCCAAATATACCTCCCATCAGTATTAGCTTATGATAAACCTATATATTCTTGACTTCTAGTTATAGCAATATATGCATTAACGGATTCGTCGCTTATACAAAGTTCATGTGACAATCTGAAACAAAATAAAGGTGTTTATAAAGACTTCACCAGCCAATTCTAAGCCACTGGATTAATAGTATATATTTTTTGGGGTAAAGGGGATTACCTCGGTAAAATATATTACTCACAACAAAAAAATTAGTACAATGGAATGTGGTTGAAGTACCACATTAACCTCAAGCAAAAGCTTGAACAACCTCTAAAATGCATGTGACATGCCACAAAGCGTCAACTAGACAATTACGTAACCTATGACTCCGATAGGAAAGAACCACTTCAAGGTACATGAACCAGCCCAACGAGCCAAAGACTCAAATAAATCCCGCAACCAGCCCTTACACAACATAGAAATATCGAAACTCATTACAAATGTAGGTTAATAAGAGAGTTAGGAATCTTCCAAAGCCATAAAAATCGCTGAACATCCGTCTTCTTAAACGTACACGAAAGAAGCTTCAATCGAACCATAGATATAATAGTCAATAACCTGATTCGGAGACCTTTTTTGTTGAGCGAACAACTTATTATTTCGCTCCTGCCATATGAAATAGCAAGAAGCCGCAAGCACCTGTTTCACAATAATATAACTCTAGCTGACTTCTTAGTAGCCAGCGGAAGAAGGAAATCCACTATCAAACTCAAAGAAGGAGGAATATTAGACATACGCATATAAGGCTTCAAGTGGTTCCAAACCTGAGTAGAGAATATGCATTCAAAAAAGAGATGATCGTGAGAGTCGGGTTGCATATTCCACAAAGGGCAACAAAGCAGGTTTAACTCGGTATTACTTCCGACGTCCCATTGCTTCACAGAATTTTGCGTTTTAAGCTTCTGTTTAATCGCCAACCATAAAAGAATCGCATGACGCGGAATACTTTGTGGATACCAGACCAGCTTGTACCAACTAACACTAGTGCTACACGGCCAAATAGAATCCCAAACGACTGCTACCGAAAAATCAACTTCAACGTCATTCAAATCCCTCCAAAATAAACTATCATTAGCATGAACATTAAGGAGCGGAACCGGCATATTAAAAACCATAGGAAATTTCAATTGCCACTCATTCGGCCATAACCAGTTACCATTCAAAATTACATCGTTTACCTTAGCCGAACTCTGAAAACCAGTTGACCATGTAGACACCTTCGAACCATCTCCCATTCTATACTAAATAAATTGTCGAACCAAAGGCCTAACTTGGAGAATTTTACGCCATCCCCAAGACATCTTACCACGTAACGGAATCTCCCATAAAGAACGCCCTTGAAGCTTGTATGTGTGAATCCACTTAACCCCACAAGGAATCCTTTAAAGAAAGGATACTCCAAATATGCGAAGATATAAGGGCCTGAATAAAAATTTCCAAGCGCCTAATGCCAAGGCCTCCTTCATCTTTAGGCAATTCCATGTAACTAATAGTATATTGTTGTTAACATATATGTATGCCATAGATGACTGACTAACGAAATGACGAAAATGTATACACTGAGAATAAAGAACCTAATGAACCCAAAAAGCAAGTATTGTCTATGCATACCAAGAAGGAAGAAAACGTAGTAGTTTTAATTACTAGAATAACTGCACCTACCAAAGATCAGTCATGGATAGTTGATTTTCGTCACCCTTTCGGATCCGGTAATAGTTTATTTTCCCGTTTTGATTGATCTTAGGTCAAGATCATGATCCAAGATTCCTTCTATAGAATGGTAGTTACGGGTTCAAGATTTGTAGTTATTGGAACGCAACCCCATTAAGTTCCAATTTTAGTTTCTTATTGCATATTGATTGTAAGGTCAAGGTCACTTACTACAAATTAGTCTTTAAATTAATAAAGGAGGATACTAACAACTAGCAAAGCATGAATCTGTCACTAACTATGCCTAAATGCTAAACAAAAGAAACAAATATGCATACGGAAAATTTAATAACCGATATCTAAAAACAGAATAAAGGCTTGAAATTATACCCAGATCCTAAACCAAATAAACATATAGCAAGAAAATCGTCTAGGCAAACTAATTAAGAGAATATGGAGTATGCCTAATAAAGGAGATGTAATCTTTTTAACCCGACTTTTTGAAACCAATAAGTTTACCATCGTCACCCAAGGCATAAAGATTGTGTCCAAAAAAAGTGAGAAAATAAATTAAATGTGGATAAACACCAAAGATGAAGTGTACCCCATGATTGTTCGCGAGCTACGTTATGAATGGAAACATGAAATGCGGTTCAGCTAGTTGGAAATTTCACACCGGTTCAAGAGTGTCCGGTTAGGCTAGAAGTGGTAAAGAAATGGCGCCAACCCATTTTTTAAGCCAGAAGATGGTCACTATTTTTTTCCCACATTGATCAAAGAGAAGAACTTTTCATAGCTAATATACCATGATACATATGATTCAGCCAGTTTGATATAAGTGCTATGTTGTCAGTTATGATTGTTGCTTTTATGTAATACGAGTCGTTGTGTTGCACCGGGCTTAGTTTTGTTCTTAATTGAGGGTTTGCTTATGTGGATTGTACTGAAGTTGTAATGAGTTAATCTGAGTTGTAATATTAGCTAAAACAATTTTAGACGCGGTCGGGTTGTGTAACGTGATTGTTAATTGAAACAGAGATTCATGATAAGTTTTAACGGTCGTAATTCCCTAGTCGCCTAATATGTTAAAGAGGTTAAAAATTAGGGGTTGAGTTTGTCTAGATAATGAAATAATGTTTTTTTTTGGTTTCGTGTTTTTTGATATACTCCCGTAACGCCTCTAGTCCGTTAATGTAATGGATTGTGTAGTTTAGGGTTGTTTAAATATAATTTTAAGGGGCTTAGTTTGTGCATTTTTTGTGTTTTTTTGAACTTTGGAGGGTTTAGTTTGTGCACTTTAGGGAAATGAGCGTTATTGTTTCCCCTGTTTATAAGATTTGACCGTCACATTAAGAGCATATGTCTGTTACGCCGACTCATCTTGCCTTGCAATGATGGTAGGCTGCGCTAGTTTCCACCACAAAATCTTCTTTATATATCCCCATTTAGTTTTTCCCTTTCATCATTTCCTCTACAACCAATAATATAGTATTTCACACAATTTGCTTAGCTATGGCAGTTGCAAGGCGTGTTGTTGATGATCTGGTCGAATTCAGCGATGAGACTGTTGTTCCGAAGTACATGCATTTCTTCATTGCTCAGCAGATTGCTAATACCCGCAGCTTCATTAACCGCATGCGCGATGAAGCCCAAAGTGTTAGGAATTGCATTGGTCTGTTGAATGCTCTGATTGCTGAAATGAATGTTATGGTGTTCACCTAAATGAATGTCTTTTTTTTAAATGTACTGTGATTATTGTTTTCTTGTTTGTGTGATGAATGGTTGTTAATCTCAAGTTCATACCCTTTAAAAAATGAGGTCATTTACTTTTCTAAAATCAAATAACCCCATAAGCCGGCCAAATAAGCTAATCCAAACAGTCCCATTAGTATATATGGCAGATTAGCAATTTTGAGTGCTTGAATGAAACTGTTTATCCACTTATTTTTAGAGTAAATGATTACATAGGGGGTGTTTGGCAACCTAAATATAAACAGTTAGGAAGTAATGTTTGAATTTGCTTATTTCATGTTTATCTTATATTAAATTTTCAATAGTAGAGACATGAATGCTAGATGGCTGCATATCTCCTTTAAGGGTTTGTAGGTTAGATATGAGAGGTGAAGAGCCAATTTTATCCGGAAATAAGCAGAGAAGTAGGTCCCAACCTGCTTAAATAAGTAGAAGCAGCTTGGATTATCCAGATCTCCAAACTTCTTATCGGCATAAAAATAAGCAGTCCTAAACATTCCCTTAAACATTATAATCTTGAGTCCACTAAGAACTGTCAGTTTTAAATTAGCAATCGTTACCTCTTTTGTTGATAAGAAAGCAGATTACTATAAGAAAACTAAGCACTTTTGAGAAGTTCTTAATTAATAGATTTATATAAGCCATCTTAAACACCCTCTTAAGATCACACTCTATTGAAAGGGAGGGGGTTGTTTGGCAGCGAGTTTTGAGAGCTGTGTTATCAAGTTGTAGTTTTAATCATGTTTTAGTTATGCTTAAAGTTTTAATTAAGTTTTAGTTATGGTTAATGATTCGTGCTTTGTAGATGTTAGGTGGATTGAAGAATGAGAATTATGAATCTGAGAATTAGGTGACGTTGTGTTTTGTTCTTTGATATGTGGAGATTTGGTGGTATTTTGATTTTGTCTGTGTTTGAAGTTCGATTTGGGTGTTTTTGATTTGGGTTAGACACTTATTTTGAATTTGGTTCTTCGGTTGGCTAATATCCGTTTGCAGATACGAAGGTTGTTTTTGGCGTTGTTGTTTATTATATTTGATAATTTGTGTTTGAGTAGTTTTTCATAGATATGATTCTGGTACGCTTTGTAATATGATTGAAGATATGAGGGCTGTGTTTGGCGATGTTGTTAAGTATATTTGATAGTTTGTATATGTCGAGTCGTGTATCTATGCGCCAACTGAGATTTGCCCAACGGTCATATCTTATTTCCTACACTCGATACATGTTGCTGTGAATTGGTAATTAGTTAAGTACCTGCCATATGATATTGTAGATTTTTTATTTTAACAGTTGGGTTTAATCTTGTTTGTTGGTCTTGTTTTTTGCAGGTTCTTTTTCATATGGATGTGCAGTGTTGGAAATGGGTGTTTGGGTTATGGGTTTCAGATAATGCAGTGCAACAAGTGGGGTGCTCATTGCAAGTACATTTTAGCTTTATAATTAGCTAATATGATGAGCTTTTTTTACTTGTTAGGCAGTTTCAGTTCAGGATAATTATGCGTTAATTTTGTAGATTTGTATTTCCTGGAATCACTTTTGTGAAATTTAACTCAACAGTTGGTAGGCTGAAACTTAATTTGCATAGGAAATAAATGAACTCTAGTTCGTCCAGTTTAGTTGCCTGCTACTTTGATGGCGTGCACAATGCATCTGGATCGTCCTTGGCAAACAGGTTTGTGTTTGACTTTCGTATGACCAAAATAATACCTTGACTTGTTAAGTCAGGTTACTGAAAGTCTTTGAAAACATTTAGTTTTTCCATGAACGATTAATTTTGCCAACTCAAATTAGTAAAATGTTCAACTTACCGTGGACGACAAGGAGGTCTCTGTCCTAATGGCTAAAACAAAAATAAAGATTTGAACTACATGTTAAAGACAACTACATTCCACCTTGTGGTTTCTTGTGTGCGCGTTCCGTTCATAATTTTCAAGAATTACTTTTCTTTCAAACAAAGCATGCGTACTTATCCAAAATCAACTGTATCCAATCTTGTCTTCTACGGGATAGAAAATTAAGGAGGTGAGATGTAGAGAATCTTACCCCTATCCGAAGGTAAAGAGGCACCTTCTATAAGACCTCCAACATTTTTTCAGGGAGTGAGAATCGAACACTCGCCTCTGTTTCAAAAGAAGAAGGGTTTGCAAAGGCACTTTAGTTGTTTATTTCCCTCGCCTCTGTCTCCAAATGTGTACTTAACAAGCAGGATTACCCACGCGTTGCTGCGGGCGTTAATTTTTCGTGTGTTGTTGTGGGGTTTCTTTTATTTTT
>BQNB010033659.1:0-46637 GCA_026074375.1 Tanacetum coccineum | reverse complement strand
ATAAAATAAAAAATTTACAGTGTGATAAGTTCGATGTGCATGGGCCTGTGTATTTCTTATTCGATTTCTGCATCCAAAAAGAAATTTATCGAACTTTGTGGGTGTGTTCGCTGGAAACCCTCATGAGACTATAACTCGTCCACTCAAGACACCGAGGGGTTTAAAAGTTTGTTGCATACGCTAAATGCAACCGTGGTGCCTACAAAAGCACGCTTTTGTATTTAATGTTTTTTTGTAGTTGTGTTTATTATGCAGATTAAATAAAACAGGCGGAGCTTGGATTGGTGGTTGGCATTTTCCAGCATCAATATCCGTTATTAACACCTCTAAGTCACCAACCGTTGACAACAAAACTCCAAAAGTAGCAGCAACATCAACATTAGACTGATGTAAGGGCAAATGAGCAGTATGGGAGACCAAAGGTGATTGAGGCAGCCCCACTTCATTAAGTGATGAGGTAAATAGAGAGTCACTAGTTACCTCAGTTGTGATACTCGATGTATTACCAAACCTACCAATAGACTTACTTGGAATAGGACCAAACATACCAGTCGACGACACTTGCACATGTTGTGCATTGACATAAAAACTAGGGTTATCCTTAGTAGCAACTAAATTCACAGATTTTCTACCACCATGAATTACCTGCTCTTGTAAAATTGATTGGTTTGAAACACTACAAAAAGTCCTTAAAAGTTTACTCATCTCACCGATGTGGGATAAAAAATAAATGTAAATTACTCTTTAAGCATAACTTTGAGATGCGACATCTCATTCACATCAACTCAGTTTTGGAAACATAAAAGTTCATTGTGAAGCTCTCTACAAGGAGAACGTTAACTTACAAACTATTAATTATATATATGAAACATACATATAGATAATTGTGTCCAAAGTTGATCAAAAATCACTTTGTCGGCCAAATTTTCAAACAATCCCCCACATGAATGGAGATCGATTGAAATACAAAAAAGTTTGAGTGAAATTCCAACAGTTGAATCTTGCATAGAATAGGTAGGTGTGATCCTTTAAACATTCCCTTGTGAGATGCACTTAATCTCCTAGATCTGAGTAGACACGATGTCCTTGAACTCAGCCTCTGTTTATGTAGATGACATTACACTTCACACAAGACTCTCCCTAACACTGTCAAGTCCTCATAGTCATGTTTATTATGGTCCTGAACATTAGCCTGATTTTGCAAGAGCAATTAGGATTTGCGCCCCATAATTATATTCGAAGCGACCCCACTTCTCTGACATAGGTGATTTCATTTTGAATCATTAAAAACATATGTTTTGCGATTTCATCTTGAATCATTATGCTTTACGATTTTATCTTGAATCATAAAAGCCATATGTTTAACCTCTCAAACAGTCACATGTATTATAGGTATGGACTAGGAAGTTACAATATCAGGTAACTCTTCACAATGACTTCACCCACATTTTTATGATTAAGTTGTCCTATTGAACCCAAATCTTAAGATCTCCAGTCAACTGAGTTATGTTTTCCTTCATAGAAACTCATTCCTTTAAAGGCTTTAGTCCCATTCCTTTAGACGACTCATTAACTACTCTCTGCTTAAGCCTTTTTAAGCAGATCTAAAATGTTATCTATTAACTTTATGTAGTCAATCATGATAACTCTAGTTGAGAGTAGTTGCCACACCAATCACTGTCTATGATGGATATGTCTCGACTTACCATTTTACATTGTGATATCAGCTCTGTCAAATTCAATTGACTATCACACTTTATAAACATGATCATTACCGATTTACGCCATCTTGGTATGTCCTTTATGAATTAACGTAAATATCCTGCATATTCTATAAATTTATCTCAAATAATAAATTCATATTTCATCATAGATTTAGCTATAAACGTTTGTTTGAAATACTTTCAAGATTTCTAAGACATTGCTTCACTTAGCGTAAATACATCCTCTCTAGTGATCTAGATTCTTATATATAAGAATCCATATTTGTATTACGTACATTTAATAGCAGTCGAATATCTTCCAAAATGCAAATATTGTGAGTATCATAGTATTTGTGTAATACTTATTCAAAATTATTGTCCTTATAAGGTTTTTGACTTCAAAACAAATCCATATTGGTTCACATGATCCTACCTTCAAGAACCATATCCAACAACTAATGAAGTTCATGTCAAATCTTGACTCCAACATGTCATTAGTGATTTGTTTATCTTGTTATCACAATTATACCATTTATGTATAAACACAAGAGTACATATATATTATCAATCACACATACATCTGTTAATTTTGAATCAACATTCTTACATAAAATGGTCAAACAATTTGTTGCCATTGTTTAGGAGCTTGTCTTAAGCTATATAATGACTTAACAATCCTACAAACTTTGCTCTCTAGTCCAAGAGCCATGAAACCTCAGAAGGGGTTGGATTCATGTATAGTTACTTTTTCTAAATCCTTGTTTTAGAAATATCATTTCACTTCATTATGTTGAACTTCTAAATTTATTAATGTGGCAATAGCAAGTATAATATTAACTGAGGTTATTCGCGTAGAATAAGCAACAAAGTAATCTAGACCTTCTTGTTGTCTAAATCCTTTGATTGCCAATCTTGCTTTCTACTTTTCAATGGTGCAATCGGCTTTCATCTTCTCCTTGAAGAATCCATTTATAGCCTAGTGGTTTACAACCCGTAGGTATATCCACGAGCTCCCAAGTATGATTTTGTAAAATAGAATCTATTTCACTTTTAATGGCTTCTTTCCATTGAGCCTTCGAGGAAGTTACCACTTCTCGATAAGAAGTAGGTTCATTTTCTACCATAAAAGAAACAAATTGGATGGTATTGAGAAAAATACACTAAATGACTAATTCTGAAGAAGTTACCGCTTCTCGATAAGTAGGTTCACTTTTTTGCATGTTGATTCAGGAATTGGTGTATATTGTTGATATTATCTGTTAATTATGTATCCTGTGTATTATTTCAATAAAGTTTGCACTAGTCAAACAAATGCATCAAATGACTAAACTCCAGTTCTTTTTTTATCAGATTCACACGATCATCATAATCTAATTACGCTTGATTGTTCTGAGCTTGATTCAGATCGCTGATATTAATCGTTCATTATGTCTCTTCTTATCTGCTAACTATGTATTATGTGAATGTATATTCCAATAACAATATGCATGACAACCTTATGATCATTATGTTGGTTAGTGACATATAAATTATATGGATGAAATGATAATTTTATTATGTTGAGGAGCCCACAAAATGAAATTGATAATTGATATTTTCATTTTTAAAGATTAAATGACCCCATGAAAAAGACCAACAACCTTCTTTGATACATCAAATTTTACTATGATACCAAAAGGCCTGGCAATGGCGAAGGGTAACATAATATGACCTATTAACTAGACATGATGTGTCCTAAAGACATAGACCAGCAAATTTATACACAAACTGATTCTCACTCAATTAGAAGTCGAATGACTCGTACCTATCAATAATTGGGATAGTGTGTATCTTCACTATCAATTAATGTTGCGTATTTGGAGAGAGGATGATCTGGATTTTGATCGCTAGTTTTCCAAAGTCTTCTTGAAGACTTCTTGACCGACAACGGTTGTGAGAATGTTGTGGGTGTTTTTCTTGCGGGTGTTAGTGACTTCTGATTAGCCTGTGGAGTCTGCAAATGAAACAGGAGTAACCATGAAAACACATGAGGGATATAAAGTTTTAAACCTTGTTATTAAAGTATTATAATGAACCATTTACTTATAAACGGGTTGACTTCGATTATGTTTTCAACACTAATGGGCCAAACATGTACAAGCTTAGTTAGAAGGTAATGGTGTAAATGTCGCACAAAGTGCATTTTTAATACATAAAATCTCCTACATCATTTTATTCAACAATACTAGATCACTCAAGCAAACCTAAACGACAATATTAAAATCTCCTATACAATCTGTAGACAAATTAAAAGATTTGGCCAGAAACCGACCCAGGCTCATTTTAACACAATACAATAAAGGAACCCCGTTCAACCTCATTTTGCCACCTCCACACGTTCAGGCTCCTTTTGAGTTTTAGAATCTAGACATACCTTCTTTAGAGGACTCTTTGGTGATGCTCTTTCATTATTGAAGCTCGGTAGTGGCCTAGCTTTAAAGCAAAAGCTTTGTCTTAGTCTTTTGAATTCTATCTCTGCTTTCTCCTGCAACATAATTGGCATGATTTAGCATGATAATGATAGAAGTCGTCATGCATACAATATTTACATGGCAGCATTTTGATTTCTTCAGTGACAAATACAAAAGATAAATGGAGATTAGAAACAAGAATGAGAGGTTTTATAACCTTCAATGTTGTTTGAAGCTGCACTTTCTGTGCGTCTTTCTCTTTAAATTTTTCTTCAAACTTCTGAAATCATGAAATGTAAATTACAGGTTAAGAAATAAGACTTGCAGTTTGAGTAAAAGTCACAGATCAAAGAACCAAATGTGAGCTCTTGCATGTTTTCTTCGAGCGGCTCTTTCCTCTGTTCTGAAAGTGAACGGGGATGGTATAGTTGGCGATTGCAACTTAATTTTGTAAGCACTCGGAGACTTCAAACTATTCGCACAAAAGAAAATATAACAAAATTAGAGATTCATTTTTTCATGAAGTGAGTATTCTATCAATGTCTAACATATGATGCTTGGAATAACTTGCATGGCTGAGAAAATCTGCCATTTTTGGCCAGGCGTTTTACTTCCTACGGCTGAAGGATAAATAGGTCTTTCCATCCTTCATAATGGTATAATTACAAAAATGTCAAAACTTGTACCCATGTAAAAAAGGAATTTGACACCATTACATGAATGACTTTCACTAAATAGTTTCAGTAATTTACCTTCGTTTTACTGAAGGAGTTTCGGAAGTTTTATTCACTCCATTTGTAGCCTGCAACGCCAAATTGACATAAGCAAAGTCGTATAAAGAAGTCACAACAACATAATCTACCATGCTTCCACAACTTGCACAGCTTGTGCATTAGATGTTGACCTACTTTAGAGCTCTCCACCTGAGTAGCTAATCTTCATTTAAGACCTCCGCGCAAGGTTCAAAGTTCTAACATAGAAGAACATCTTATGTTGCCACCTCTTAAAATCCTGGCCATTGATTTTTTTGGTTTTTTCGAATGATTAGCAACTGTGTTGGTAACCGGCGCACCAGTTACGTTCACAGGAGTAGTCACAATCATATTTGACATCCTGACAGCTCAAACACAAACAGTTAATATCCAAGAAATTCAATCTTGATTTCTATAACCTTGTACCGGATCTGCTTCAAAGAAACTCAATCTTTGTTTTAATGAATCAATAGATCAATTTAATAAAAACTCAATCTTAGTTTCAAAATAAATTGATCTAAACAACTGCTTTTTAAAATCGTTATAGTTGTACCGGATCTGCTTCAAAGAAACTCAATCTTGTTTTCAATGAATTAATAGATCAGTTTAATAGAAACTCAATATTGGTTTCAAAATAAATTGATCTGAACAACTTCTTTTTAAAATCGTTATAGTTGTATCGGATCTGCTGTAAAAAAACTCAATCTTGGTTTCAATGAATCAATAGATCAGTTTAATATAAACTCAATCTTTGTTTCAAAATAAATTGATCCAAACAACTGTTTTTTTAAATCGTTATAGATCTGTAATTCCAAGTCTGTAAGTTAAAAATAGTGGGTTTTAATTATAACTAAATTATCCAAAGAAATTCAATCATGGTTTCGACATGCAAACAGTTTTATAAATTAAAATAATTTAAATTTAATAATCCGATTTAAGAAAGTGTTTTTTAATTCTGTAACACAGAATCTATTTTAAGATTGTAGAGAAACATGTACATTTTTATTAAAATAAATTCATATTACAATTAATAAATAATTAACAGAAAATAAAACAGAATGCGGTAGAAGCAGAAGACAGACACTGTGAACGATAAATAAAGAAAACAGTAAAATAGTAAAAGGACTTACTAGATCACCATCAAGGAAACACTTTTCGAGGCACATATTTGACACGCTTAGCACTAAAGAGCTGAGGCACGTGTTTGACACGCTTCCCTTAAAACAAATTCGTCGTCTGTTTCCCAGGGTACAACAGCCGAAACAGTAAGTTGTACTGCCAGACTTAACAAACTGCCTGGAATATCATCTTTCCAGATGTGTACTCCATAAGTTGGAAATCAATAATACTTATTGATTTGATGTGTGTCAAAGCTATGGAATTAGGGCTTCTATTTATACACTATAGAGTCCTCACAAGTTTACTCATCCCACCGATGTGGGATAGAAAATAAACATAAATTCCCTCTTTAAGCATGGTACCGAAGGCAAACTTTGAAGACTCTATCTCACCTTCACATCACTTTATATGGACACATAAAGTTCATTCGAAGACTCTCTACAAGTAAACGCAATCTTTACCAAACTATTACTTATATATATGACACATACATAAGATAAATGTTCCAAAGTTGGTCAAAATCACTTTGCCAACCAAATTTCCAACATAAATAAATACCGTTTTCTTTGTAAACAAAAACGTTTGAACCATCGATTTAACAACCAGAACAAACGAGGAAAAGTCATAAATGAGGCCCAACATCAATAGTGTTCCCTTTCAAATAAAGAAAAATACGTTTCAACCGCCTTTGTCACAAAAAAAAACCCGTAAATCCCGGTTAGTATCCTCCGACACACTCCCGGAGCATCTACCTTAAATTTATTCATGTTACGTTTAAAATTATGGCAATCTACGAGGAACTAATTGCGTAAAAAACTGAGAAACGTCACCGGACCGCGTTCCGGCATATCGTTTCTAAATTATTTTAAAGGCATTTATGTGTTATATTAGCTTCCCTGTAGTGTTTCAAGATTTTTAATAACACTTCCGAAACATTTTAAGTTTTATCCATAGAATTGGCATCTTTTCGCAGTTTTATGAAAACAAACGAAACCCCGAAACCTCGAAATCTTTTCGTGTAAACACAAATTATCAATAATATTATGTCCATAAGCATAAAAAATTTCGATTCACAAAACCTTTATTCCATACATATACAAGATGTATAAAGCCAAGACAAAATACTCATATTAGTACTTGAAATTAAATCATCCTTAACACTAACATCAAAATTTGAAAATATCCCCATACTAGTGTAAGAAAGAGACATTTTTGTATCCTAGCAACATGCATGCATGCAAGACTCTTACACATCATGTGTTTACTTACACACTCTTACAACTTTGACTAGCTAATTTTGAACCATAATTACATCACTTGAACCTTGGCTAGAAAAATTGAACCATCATGGTCCTTGTGAGCCATGTTTGGCCGAACCACATAGCACACACACTCTTGGTGTGTGTTGGTCACTTATGCACACTTGAACCTTAAGAACCCTAGCTCTTCCACTATATATACAACACCATATCTCAACTTAGGGTTATACTTCCATTTACAAGCCTCCAACAAAAATCTTTCTTCCCTCCCCTTGCTCCCTAGCTCACGGCACCATCACCCCAACATAAACCATCCATATCTTTTGATTTTCTTCAAGATCCAAGTAGTCTAAACTCATTTCTAAGGTTACCTAAGGTAGATCCAAGTACTTGTTGGTTGTTTTTCAAGAGTTTTCAAGAATCATAAAACTAGGGTTTCAAGTTTATAAGTGGGTTTTGCAAGATCTTGTGTTTTCATCTTTTGCTTGCTTTCTTGTGAGTAATTTCTTGACCCAGTCTTGTATTATTTTGGTGTTGTTATTATTCTTGAATTAGATCCTATGTTTCTATCTAAGATCCAAGTGTTTGTGATGATTTTACAAAAGAAAGTACAATTTATTTTTGTCCATCTTAAAAATATGTTGGAAGTCTTATGACAAAAGTTTATGTTTATGTTTATAATATGTTCTTGGTGAGATTGAGAGTTGATGAGAGTTGCAACAATAGAGATTATGTTGGTTTAAGGTTAGTTTTGTGGTGGATTAGTGGTAAATAAAGGTGGACTAACCTAGGCACTAATATGCGAGTTGGTTTGATTTTTCTGGGAATCATTTTTCGTCAAACTATACTTGCTGTCCCGATTTTGTTTTGAGGGTTTGACCGACTTAAAAATGTTTTCATTAGTTGTAAAAGTAGTTTTCGAAGAGCTCGTTTCGAATAGTTAATTTTTCATATATCACACTTTAAAATCGGACCTAAAACGGCCAAGTTATGACCAAATGAAACTTGAAACATTTTCGGCGAAATTGGGAAAATGCAAAGACCAGATCAGCAGCTAAAACGGGCGATTCGGAGCCCTTCGGGTCCGAATCGGCCAAAGTATAAAACACGAAAGTTGTCCGGAATGAGATTTTACTATAATGTTGGCAACCGCTTAGCCTAAAAGTCAATAACGAGAGACATTTTTACCACAAATCGGAAAAATAGACTTTTAAGAAAATACTCTAAATGATGTTGCTGATTGGGTTTATAAAAGGGGGTTTCGGGCACTTTCGGACGATTTTGGATGTTTTAAATGCGAGCGAAACATATAGAAATGCTACGTAATAGTTAAACAACTAAGAAACTGTCTTGAAAGGTTATTGAGAATGCCGAACTTAAAAAAAGTATGATTATAAAAAAATAGTACGAAACGGACAATTAGGCTATTTAAACATAAGGAATAGGTTTTTTTTGTTTTAGATTTTTTAAGGTGATCTTTTGTAAAAATATGGAAACTAAGAAAATAGGGAAGGGGACGCTATTAACGTTTTGAAACTAAAAAGTTCCTAAAAAAGAGAAAGTTTCTAAAAAAAGTAACTTTTTTACGAGTAATCGGATATAACTAAGACGTATAAAATATTCAAAGTCTTTTATTACTAAAACGCAAACAACACTTGGATGCTTTATTGAAAAACATGGTGATGCTTGTACTTGTTTCTTGGAAAAATGCTAAGTCATAAACCCATAACTTACTCTAGGTCCCGCGGCTAAGACTCCTATACTTCATCATTTGTTGTGTATATCGCATATCCTTTTGCTAAGGTGAGTTCATAGCCCCACGTTTTTACTGATTTACAAACGCTTTATACTATTGGGGTGAGAAACATTGTTTGCTCTTAAATTGAACACAAGTTCTTTACGTGAGTTTTACTTGTTTATGTGTTGCCTAAGTAGCTTACAAACCTACTACTGCCCAACTTATCATGAACTGTTAGTTTCTCGACCGGAGGACCGGTTGAGGGAGCGCGAGTGAATAGATAGATCTATTGGGACTAATTATCCCTATCCGCTTTGGTTCCACTTAACGAAGAACAAACGGATATATGTCATGTCGATTATACTTTATGGTGGTCTTTGGTTTGGGACACCGGCTTAGGGCAGGAATACTTTGCAACAGGATGTAGCATGCCCTGTTGACTTAATTAGCTTCGGTGTCATGAGCTTAGTGCAACAATAAATACTTTTTATGTGATGCTGTATTTGTTATAGTAGTCACATACGTTTTGAAATCTTGTGGTCCACTCTTGTACAAACTTAAACCTATGAATTCACCAACATTATGTTGACGTTTTAAACATGTTTTCTCAGGTGCTTAGCTTGGATTGATTCTTGATGCTATGTGGAGTCTATGTGCTATGTGACTTCGCCAATTTCAAGACTTATCTATTATTTACTCGTTGTCATTATTAAAACTTTGTTATGCTTCCGCTACTTTTAACTTAATTATTATGGGCTGTAAAACTTAAATCTATTTTATTTTATGCAACGAGTAAACTTTTTCAAACGTCCATGATTAGTGGTCGTTCTTTATTGCTTTGTGATCGGATTGTTATGACGTCACGCCCTCGGACACGTATTCCGACTAGGCCCCGTTTGGGGGTGTGACAGATTGGTATCAGAGCCAAGGTTATAGAGAACCAGGTAGTTATACTAGGTCTGGTCCTATAAACCAGTATGTGATCCTATGTGCCTCTAATTTACGCTTACTTGTTATCTATCCTTAGCTGCATATATATCTAATATATATAAATATAAATCTAATATATATATAATATAATATATATATAATATATATATATATATATATATATATATATATATATATATATATATATATATATAAATATATATATATAAATTATTTATTATATGAGATTACTATATAACGTAATAGTACTACATATTGCCATATTAACCTTGCCATCATTTTAGCATTTCTAATGCCGTTGCATGGTTTCATAATAAAGGAGATTTATTATATAACTTTTGCTTGTGTAGATTATGGCAGCTTCAAACTTATCATTATTTCTTCTGATTCTTTCGGATTAGAGTGTGGGAATCACCGCCCTCGATCGGTTATTTCTTTTGTGATATCCTACTGTTATTTCCTTCTACTTCAGTGGTTTGCTCCAGAGACTTCTACTAATTGCTCGCTGTTATTTCCCTCTGCCGCTCCTATGGTTGAGACGACTCTTATCGCTTCCCCTACTGGATTGTTTGCTTGGTTCCCTTATACGGGTACCGATTCAATTCACCAGATGAGAGGACTTCACAAGAGCACATTTTTCCCTGGCTAACCAGAGCTATTTCACCAGTCAATATGCACCGATCTCTGATGGACCAACCACTGCAGGACCCTTATGATGCACCGTTGCTCGTAGGAGGCGCTGGGAAACAGCACGTCCAATCATCACATGATTTCCATTGCTCCTGTACTACTGCCCCTCTCGGGATTCGTCGACGGTCAGCGACTCTTATCCGACCCGGGAGGCAATTTCCTTTTGGTCCGATTCCCTTACCGCACCCCAACTTAACCGGGCCGCCTAAGTTGTTGACATGCAAGGAAGAAGAGTTGGACTTTACACTCACAAGATTAGCATCGAGGCCATGCATCACCTCTTCTCCAGAATCAGCACTCATCTTCTTTCCAGTTCATCCTTCGATTCTTTGCCAGTTCATTCTTTGGGATTGGATGCGCCAGATCAGGCTCATTCGAGATCTTCGACTAGAGATGTATCACCCAGATTGTGTTACCCTCCGAGGAGAGCACCATGATGTAGTGAGGCATTTCGTCGTTGGTGTGCTACTCCATTATCTACTTGGTACCCACCGACTACATCAGAGTCATCACAGGAATCATCAGAGAGACCCATGCATTTATCTCCACATTCTGCTGGACCATCTCGTAAGAGATGTAGATCACCGGTTGATTCAGCACCATTATCCATGCCAGTTACGGGATCCTTAGCTCCTACCTCGTTGCTGGAAAAGAAAAGCTCTCACCACCTCGTAGAGGTTTAGAGATTCATAATTCATCACTAGCATAGAGGAGATGCCGAAGGTTGGTTTCCTTACAGGAACTTAGGGTTGATATGGAGTTATGTGTATCGGTGATGGGGATGAGTTGGATATCATGTGGATTGACCATAGGGAATTCCAAGGATGACCTTAGGGTATAGGCAGAACGCCATACGCCAGCGCTGGAGATATGGCTGATAGGTATCGACCCTATGACGCAATACACCGTTCGTTGAGGAGGAGATTGGTAGAAGCCAGCTGGGAGGATTCCTCCTGACGTCATCTGCACTAGGGATGTGCATTGTTTAGTACAGTTCGAGGATACGCCGGGTTGACTTGGGGTAATGCTGTGGCGTGACTTTAACCATTACATTCTGAGGGTTCGTGTTGATAGGATTGTTAGGATTGAGACTGGCTCAGAGAGGTTTGAGGCCGATCAGTTTGATAGCTAGTGTGAGACAAAGCTAGGATGGCTGAGATGATCTTATGCTTGAGGTTGAGAACCTCAAGGATCGTGCTATGTTGGATATGAAGGGATCGTATGAGTAGCCTTCGTCTTCATATGTCCCTTTCACAGGAGGAGTTTCGTCAGATCCGTAGGGATCGTGATGGAAGCTCGATGGGAAGACTAAAGGAGGTTTGGAGTCGTATCTTGGGAAGGCGTTTTGGCTTTCGTCCATAATCTAGTTCACCTGATCATGTAGGACATTAGGCCAAAGGTTAGGTCTAGGTAATAGCAGTAAATAAATAGTGTATCATGAACCTATTATGGATATTGGTTGTAACCGAATTATTGTTTTTATATTTATGAAAAGAAAGCTTGTTTTTGATTCTCCACGTCGTTTATTTATCTATATGTTTAATTATTCTTCCTGGGCAACCGTGTTACAATAAATTTTTACTTCATAGCACATTGCATTAAATTATTAATTCATAATTTTCGTATATCGCTTCAAAAATCTCACTATTGGGTTGTGTCATGTGATGTGTAGAACATGCCAAACACGCGTTCCTGGATGACCCACGCCGCACTTGAAGAAATGATCGATCAACGGGTGAACGCAGCCTTCTAGAAGCTCAAAGTTAAACCACAATCGTGAACTTGGGAATGAATAACATGGAAACGATAATGGAAACGGGAATCGGGAATGACAATGGAAATGGTAATGGAAACGATAATGGAAACGGGACTGGAAAGACATGGAAATGGTAAAGAAAAATGGAAACCAATGGAGGTGACACACGGTGACAGAAATGAGAGAACCACAATGTATGAATGGAAAGGTGATAGGTTGGTTGCTCGTTGGAATTGTACTTACCAGGAACTTACAATGAAGTTGTCACCAACAAGCTTTAAAAGGAATCCGAAGGATGGTTTGGTCTGATATGGTGGAGTGAGAAGATGAGACGTGTTTTACATCAGCACCTGTCCAAAAAATATCAAGTAAAGTATCAAACTTGTACCTTTACTCGACATTGCACTAACCTGGAGGAACTGCACACAAAGAACCATCGGAACTGATGCCTTGCAAACTCTTTGATCAATGGAGAGGTGCTGATGCAACTGATGACTGAAGGTGAATTGCCCGAGAACTGAGATCCAAAAGATGGAAACCGAGTTGTGTGAATCTGTCGTTGAAAAAACAATGACAACATCGCTTAGTTACAACATAAAAGATTCCAGGAACTCCCAAGATGTGCACCAAAATTGTTCCCTGAGGAGGAAATCGGTGGATAAATTCATTAGAGGTCTTCCCGATAACATCCAATGAAATTGGTATTGCAGCAGAACCTACAAGACTACAAGAAATGCTGTTCGAATTGCCAACAACTTGATGGATCAAAAGTTTGAAGGGTTATGCAGTGAAGAAATGCAGATCACAAGAGAAATTGAACAACATACTATGGAAACAACCCGTGGGCAACAACCACCCCAACAAACGACAGAATTCTGGAGGACATAATTGTAGCTAAGAGCCTAATGTGGCTGGTAACAATGAGGAGATAAATATGAAGGTACCTTCCCACTCTTGGCAACAAGTGTAAGCTTCATCATTAAGGGCCCTTGCACCAAAAGATGTGGGAAGTGCAACAACAAGGATGGGCACTTGACCAGAAATTGCAAGGGTTACCAATCCCACGACCCGCCACCCCCAACCAGAAAGCCAAATAGTAAATTCAAAGGGTTTGTAACTTTGTTTTGAGTGTGAGCACAAGGGCATTACCGGAAAAGATTGCCGCCAAGATCAAGAACCAAAACCCGTGAAACAAAGCAAAGAGGTTCCTGATAGCAAGAGGCAGAGCATATGCCCTAGGAGGAGGTGACGTTAACCCAGGTTCCAACACTGTCACGGGTACGTTCCTTCTCAACGATCATCATGCTTATATGTTATTTGACTCTGGCGCCGATAAGAGTTTTCGTATCAAATACTTTACGTGCATTGCTAGACATCACATTGAACCCTATGCCTAGACGTTAGTTAACGCTATCAAACTGAACCTAGCTGACGGAAGGACTTCAGAAACCAACACTGTGCTTATGGGTTGTACATTAGGATTGTTAGGACATCCATTTAATATCGACCTGATGCCTATAGAGTTTGGGTAGTTTCGACGTTATCATCGTCATGATTGGGTTTAGCAAGGAATCATGCAGTGATTTGTCTGTAACGAGCAACGATCTCTGTTGGCGTCTTCCGGAGTATGGAGGGAAAGTGGACTGCGAGTACTGATCTTTCAAAGAGACAAAGGTGCCAAGGAGAAGAAATCAAAGTTGAGCAACTATATCATAAAAAGGCCCAGAATAATAGAGAAAGGTTGTCAACTATTTCTGGCACAGGTTACGGTGAAGGAAAACAAAGACAAGTCGTAGGAAAACGACTTTGAATTACGTGGCCGACTGTAACTGGACTTCCAGAAGTTTTTCCAGAAGACTTACCTGGACTACCACCCACACGACAAGTTGAATTCCAAATTAACTTAGTCCCATGTGCTGCACCTGTAGCTCAAGCCCCGTATAGGTTAGCACCATTGGAGATGGAAGAACTGTCTACTCAACTACAAGAACTATCTGACAAGGGATTTATAAGGCCAAGTTCCTCACCCTAGGGAGCTCCGGTTTTGTTTGTCAAAAAAAAAAGAGACGGCTCTTTCCGAAATGTTAATCGACTACCGTAGAACTTAACAAGCTTATTGGTGATAAATCGATACCCACTTCTGGAGAATCGACGACTTGTTTGGAATCAATTACAAGGGTCAATGAGTACTCAAAGATCAAAGAAACCTCTTTGAAGTCTGGTTACCAACCAACCATAGTTCATAGATGAGGAAAGTCCCATAGACGCAGTTTAGAACTCGCTATGGTCATTACGAGTTCCAAGTGATGCCCATCGGGTTGACTAACGCGCCGGCAATATTCATGGATTTGATGAACAGGGTATGCAGACCATACCTAGATAAGTTCGTGATCGTGTTCATCGATGACATCTTAATCTACTCTAAGACCAAAGAAGAACATGATGGTACATATAGACTAATCAGGAGTTGCTCAAGAAGGAAGAATTGTACCCAAGTTCTCAAAGTGTGACTTCTGGGCTATCGAATTTACAATTTCCTTAGCACAAACACACGAAGTGAATTAATAGCGAAGGCTTCACGTTGAACCTCTGCGAAGATTATCCAATCAAAGAGATTGGGAATCAACCACAAGACTCCAACTGAAATTCGCCAATTTCCTAGTCTTGTCCGATTACTACCGACGATTTATTCGATAGATAGCTCCAAGATTTCCAAGCCTATGACAAGCTGATCTCAGAAAAGTGTAAGTTCAATTTGTGGGAGAAAAGGAGGAGAACCGTCATTCCAGACATTGGAAAGCAAAAGTTGTGTAGTCACCCAATTTTGGCATTTGCCCGAAGGGAGTAAAACCTTCGTAGTATATTGTGATGCTTCTCATAAGGGATTAGGCGCTGTGTTGATGCAGAAAGAGAAAGTCATAGCTTATGCTTCCCGCCAGCTCAAAATCCATGAGAAGAACTACACGACACATGATTTGGAATTGGGAGCTGTGGTGTTCGCTCTCAAGATGTGGAGACATTACCTTTACGGCACGAAGTGCGTTGTGTACACAGAATAAGAGTATTGCAACATATTCTTGATCAGAAAGAGTTGAATATGAGACAACGTAGGTGGTTAGAACTGTTAAGTGACTATGACTGCGAGTTACGCTACCACCCGGGAAAGGCGAATGTGGTGGTGAGCGTTAACTGAAAGAGTGAACCGTAAACCACTGCGAGTTCGAGCCTTGGTTATGACAATCGGTTTGAAGCTCCCTGCGCGGATCTTGAATGCTCAGGTTGAGGCGAGAAAAGAAGAAAATTTCGGAACAGAGGATTTGCATGGTATGATTAAGAATCTGGAACCACGTGCAGATGGAACGTTGTGTTTGAAGAATAGAAGCTGGATACCACTGTTTGGTGACTTGAGAGCTTTGATTATGCACGAGTCGCATAAGTTATAAAGGAATTGATCCAAACCCTGGATCGGCAAAATTGTATCAAGATTTGAAAAACTTACTGGTGGCCCAACATGAAAGCGGAAATTTGCCACCATATGTAAGAAAGTGTATGACTGCGCAAAGGTTAAAGCGAATAACCAAAAACCATCCGGTCTTTTGGTACAAACCAAAAATCCTGAATGAAATGGGAAAACATAAACTAAGGACTTTTGTGACAAAGTTACCAAAAAAATGGCAAGTGGGCCAAGATAATGATTTGGGTTATAGTCGATCAGACTCACTAACTCTGCTTCATTATTTCTCTGCAAGCAAAGGAGAATGAGACTCATGAGAAACAGACCAGTCATACTTGAAGGAGTGGGTCGAGACATGAGTGCCTATTTCGATCATCTCTGATCCGTGATGGTAGGTTCTGTGTCCCAAATTCTGGCAATCTCTTCAAAAAAGCTTTTGGAACTTAATTAAGATATTGAGTACCGACATATCACCCCGAAAACAGATGGTCAAAGTAAGGACTATCCACACACTGAAGAAAAGCTCCGAAGCATGTGTGATAGATTTCGAAGGGATGGGACAGACGATTTACCCTTATATAAGAATTCTCCTACAATAACAGCTATCATACAAGTATTAAGGCGACACCTTTTGAGGCGTTGTATGGTCGCAAATGCCGGTCACCTGTCTGTTGGGCTGAGGTGGGAGACACTCAGCTTACTGGACCAGAAATTGTTTGTGAGACAACAGAGAAGATTAACCAAATCAAGCATTGTCTAACAAGCTTCACGTGAGCACAAAAGTGCCATGCTTGAAAGAGACTAAGCCATTAGAGATTCAGTTAGGGATAAGTTATATGAAAGTACCGCCTTGGAAAGAGTGTAATACATTTCGGCACACGAGGGGAAAGCTATAACCCTCGATATATTGGACCTTTTAAAAATTCTCCGGCCAAGGGAGGGAACGGTTTCATATCGACAGAATTACCAAGAAACTAAGCCGTGTTCCTATTACCTTTTCACGTCTCCGAACCTTAAAAAGTGCTTATCCAAGATGAACCCCTCGCGATTCCATTGAACGAAATCCACATGAGAAAAGCTCAATTCATTGAAGAGCCGGTTGAGCTATGGACACAAGTTAAACGTTTGAAGCAAGTCGATTTCCAATCGTAAAGGTCCCGATGAATTCCAAGAAGAGGGTCCCTCGAGTATACCTGGGAACGCGAAGACCAAATGCAAAAGAAGTACCCTCATCTGTTCGCTAACCCTGTATCCGCATCTCAAGCTACGTCCTAAGCTTTGAGGACAAAGCTCTTCTAAACACGGAAGTGAATTTCCACACCCCATAAATCCCCGGTTAGTATTCGACCCACTCCGACATCCTACTTTAAATTTTCTAACGTTCCGTTTTAAAAAAATCTGACAGTTTACCGAGGAACTAAACTGCGTAAAAACTAAGAAACGTCACCGGATGCATTCCGGCATCGGTTATAAATTAATTTAGGCATTATATGTGTTATATTAGCTTTCCTGAGTGTTTCGTGATTTTTAATCACTTCCGATTTAATTTAGGTTTTTATTCCTTTAAATTGCGTTTTTCGCGTTTTAGACCAAACGGAACCCCGGAAACTCGAAATCTTTTCGTGTAAACTCAAGTTATCGTATTTCTAGTGTCATACTACTAAAAATTTCGTTCACCTCCTTTCCCTAGCCAAAATGTGGCGCCTAAACTACAACAACAAGTATACTTGAACTCTAAATTAAAGATTTGGCATCTTATTTTGAAAGCCTCACCTATGTGTGCATATAAACTTGGAAAATGACACATGAGAGTGGTGTCACTCTCATGAGTAATACATAATCATACCACACTTCATTGAATACTTACACGATTCTTACAACATTTGACTAGTGACTTTGAACCAATCCATCTTGATAACCTTGCTAGTAAAAATTTTGTGTGGTTCTTTGCCTGTAACCCAAAACCGGACTGCACCTATGGTGACCAAGAAGGAGTGGTTCAAAAGCCACATGAACTTGAACATATCCACAAAACCCTAACTTGATCCTATAAATACCCTACATTCTCACACTTAGGGTTATAACACATTCACTAGCCTCAAAAAATTTTCTTTCTTCCTCCCTTGTGTCCCTAGCTCACGGCACCACCACACCAACATACACCATCCATATCTTTTGATTTCTAGCAAGATCCAAGTGTTTAAAGTTCATTCCTAGTTATATCTAAGGTGTTGATAAGCATAATTCTTAGATTCCAAGACTTACAAAATTAGGTTTGAAGATTATTGGGGTTTTTATAGAATCTATATTTTGTGGGAATAGATCTAGTGTTTTTTGCTACATTTATTCCTTCTTGATTGTAAAGTGTTACCTTGAATCTTTTGATGGTTTTCATCTAATTTTCTTATAGATCTAATGTAGTTCATAAAACGATCCAAGTGTTTGTGTAAATTTTTACAAAAAAATAAGGTTAATATTTTGCATCTCTTATAAAATGGAACAGTAACTATAGTTTAACCCACTTTATGTTATGTTTTAAAAAATATGTTCTTGGAGGAGAATGAAGTTGATGAGAGTTGCCATACAAAAGAGATGTAGTTTGGATTAAGGTTAGTTCTTGTGGTGGATTAGTTTGTAAATACAGTTTAACTAGATAAGCAACTAATATGCGAGTTGGGTTGATTTTTGAGGCACTTTCGATAAAAATAGCTTGCTGCCCCGACTTGTTTTGGGGTTTAGAATGACTTTAAAAATGTATTTCATTAGACTAAAAGTAGTTTTTGAAGAGCTTATTCGAATAATAATATTTTTCCATATACCACACTTAAATCGACATAAAAACGAGCCAATTTATGCCAAATGAAACGTCCGAAAGATTTTTTGGCGAAAATGGAGAAATAATAATGACCAATCAGTCAGCTAAAAACGGGCGATTCGAAAGCCTCGGTCCCGATAACGCTTAAGTATAAAACACGAAATGTTGTCCGGAATGAGATTATTCCTATAATGTTCCTAAAAGTAAAAAACGAGAGACATTTTTACACAAATATCGGAAAAAATAGATTTTTAAGAAAAACTCTAAAATAATTTTGTGGATTGGAAAAGGAAAAAAGGGGGATTCGGCAACTTTCGAACGATTTTGGATGTTTAAATGCAAGCGAAACATATAAAAAAGTTAGGTAATAAGGTTGGGACAACTAAAAAGGCCATGAAAGGATTATTTGAGATTGACGACCTAATAAAAAGTAGGATAATTACAAGTGGTACAATTGGACAATTAGGCGATTTAAAAACATAAGGAATAGGCGGTTTAGAATTTGTTTATAAGCGATTTGTAAAATATGGAAACTTAAGAAAATAGGGGACGCTATTAACGTTTTGAAACTAAAAAGTTTCCTAAAAAGGAAAGTATCTAAAAATAGTAACTTTTTGCGAGTGTCCGGGAATTTAAGTTAAGACATGGTAAAAGTTTCAAAGTCTTTTATACAAACAACCAACACACTTGGATGCATTAAATGATGAACATGGATGCCTTACCTTGTTTTTCTTTGAACGATGCTAAGTCATACCCATATTACTCTAGGATTCGCAGGCAAGAACCTCTTTATACCTTCATTCATTTGTTGTGGTTATTCGCTTGCCCCATCGCTAAGGTGAGTTCATAGCCCCACATTTTTTACTCGATTTTACAAACGCTTTATACTAGTGGGGTGAGAAACAAATGTATTGCTTTTAAATTGGACACAAGTTCTCTTTATGGCGAGTTTTTATTGTTTAATGAGTTGCCTAAGTGTGCTATACAAACCTCTACTATAACTGCCCAAATTAACATGAACTGTTAGTTTCTCGACCGGAGGACCGGTTGAGGGAGCGCGAGTGAGTAAATAGATCTATTGGGACTAATTATCCCTATCCGCTTTGGTTCCACTTAACGAAGAACAAACGGATATATGTCATGTCGATTGTACATTATGGTGGTCTTTGGTTTGGGACACCGGTTTAGGGCAGGAAAATAAACTAATGCGACAGATTACTGCCTGTTTTGATTAATTAGTTTCATGTCATGAGCTTAGTGCAACAGTAAATACTTTTTGATGTGAGTTTGTATCCGTTATAGATATCATAAACGTTTATTGAAATCTTGTGGTCCACTCTTGTATCAACATAAACCTATGAATTCACTAACATTATGTTGACGTTTTAAACATGTTTTCTCAGGTGCTTAACTTGGATTGATTCTTGATGCTATGTGCTATGTGACTTCGCCAATTTCAAGATTTATCTATTATTTACTCGTTTTCATTATTAAAACTTTGTTAAGCTTCCGCTACTTTTAACTTAATTATTATGGGCTGTAAAACTTAAATCTATTTTATTTTATGCAACGAGTAAACTTTTTCAAACGTCCATGATTAGTGGTCGTTCTTTATTGCTTTGTGATCAGATTGTTATGACGTCACGCCCTCGGACACGTATTCCGACTAGGCCCCGTTTGGGGGTGTGACATGACAAACCTATAATCTATCCCTCGACCTCCGATAGGTCTAGCAGTAGAACTCTTATAGGTCTCATACCTGGGGACTAGAGTAGACAAACACAACCTCTTACGAGGTGGCAGCTCGGACTCGGGAACATCATCCCTACGGTCAACAGGTGGTGGTATGTATAGAGATGGTGGTAGTGGTGGTAGTGGAGGTGATGGTAATGCGGCAGTAACTGCATCAATAAGGGCCTGAGTGGATGCTATCCTGAGTGTCTGGATTTGGGTTGGACACACAGATGATGGTAGTAATGGTGATGGCACAGGTGGTGGTGATGAATGTGCAGGTGGGGCCGTGCACCTAGCAAGGCGCTCTCCTGCAGAGGGTGGTGATAGTGAGATAGGTGGTGATGGTGATGGAGTAGTCATGGCTAGGAGTCTCTCAACCTCTGCCTCTGGTGGAAGGGGTATGGAAGCCTGAAGCCGGACAGTGATCCTAGCTCCAGTGGTAGAAATGTCGGTGGAGGGTGGTGGTATAACAGGCTCTGTTCCCTCAGGTGGGGACACAGGCTCAACAGTAGGTACAACAACAGCGGAGTCGGCCGGAGCTGGGTGCTCCTTCTCCTCCTCCTCCTCGTCCTCATCCTCATCATCGGCGTCATCCCCAGATGAATCGCCGTCATCATCATCTCCATCATCTCCCCCGTCCATGGGATAGTCAACCGGACCATCCTCTGTCTCATCATCCTCATACTCCTCTGGATCCTCCTCGGGATCCGACTCAGCAACATACCCTGGTGACTCAGCAGTGGGTGAATCAACAAGAGGTAATGGCTGCTCCTCAGCTGGGAACACATGCTCATCCTCCAATGGTATATACTCAGGGTACATAGGCTCTGGCACGTAGTCAGGATCATGTGCCTGTATGAACATGGGCTCACGCTCATCCTCGTCCTGTGGAACTGGCGGTGTCTGTGGCTCCTCTGGGTCTGGTATGTAATCCGGTGATGGTGGGGCTACCGGCTGCATCGGGAGTCCATCGTATCCGTATCCGTCAGATATCTCCTCATCGGCTCCCCAGAAGACCCTGCCTGGCTCGGAGTCGGTATAGACGGAAGTGTAGGTGACAGAGGATGATGCATAAGACATGACTACTGCAAAAAGCAAAAATAACTTATATAAGTATTACTTATAAGACTCTTATAGTAATATACATAGTATAATTTATATACGCGTATATCAATCATGTACGCACCTAGAGACTACTAATGCACAACCATGTATGTCATGTAAGCACATATATTAGATGCAAACAAGTAATGTATGTATGTCCCGTGCAAACCCCGTTTGTGAATAAAGTGTTTGAAAATGGTTATAGTCTAGACAAAAACTTTTGACCTGGTTCTCTATAACCTTGGCTCTAGATACCAATCTGTAACACCCCCAAATCTGGGTACCGCGGAATTTTGATACTCCGAGGCGTTACTTCATATATCCAATAGACAAGATATGAGCACGACCACTAAAACGTACATTTTAAAAGATACATTGGATTAACAAAATTCTTGTCATTTACATATCTCATGGCTTTAAATGAGTTGTCGACAATATAAGTAAAGATTTCGGTTTATAACAAATGTTCCCAAAATGTAATATGCCAAAATCTTTAGTACTGACTCTTTCCAAAGAGTGACCCCCAATGTATCTGAGCACCTCGTGCCTTATTGACCAGAGAAAACATGCTTAAAATATCAACATAAAGTTGGTGAATTCATAAGTTTGTGTAAATCAATAGTTGGACCGCAAGATTTCCAAGTGTATGATTAAGCAACAGATGCAAACATCATAGAAAGTAATTACGTTTTCCTAAGCTCATGACACTGAAGCTCGACGTATATGAATGCAATAAATTACCAACATTTGCCCATAGAATGTATTGTTCTAGACCCGCACATCCCAAATCCGACATGTATAAACCGTTTGTTTTTCCGACAACCCGGCACAGTGAGCTCAACTCAACCAAAACGGGGTCGTCTCATACACAAATAGATCTATTATAACATTCGCCTCAAGAAGCTCACAAACTAGTAATTGAACAGTTCATGATAAAGGCATCATGTGGTTATCGCTACTTAAGGCAAACACGTATCATAGTATAAAATGTACACTTGCGTATCCAATTATGTAAAACAAGCATGTTTCTCACCCCAAAAGATGTAAATCATTTAACTAATTGTAAAACATGGGGCTATAAAACTCACCTTGGTAAAATAGATCCTCTGAAAATGATAATAATATATCCAGAATGGCAAATGAATCACAGAAAATGCCTACCGTCAAATACCTAAGTAAAATACGTCCAGTCTTAGTCTACAAGTTTAGGCTAAAGACTCAATGCATAAACTACAATAAATTGCTAGTTTATATATACTGTTATCACTTGTGTGGTGGTGCACATGTTTAATATATTTGTATTCACTTGATGGCTCTTGGGAAGGTATTCGTTAATTTAGATACAATAATACTTTTATTATGTTAAGTCCAGTCCGACCCTTCAAGTATTTATAAAATCATTTAAGTTTTATAAAATACTTTTAAGTTTCTAAGTTTGACAACTTTAGTCCTTTTATTTAAGTTTGGTTAAATTACACCTTTTAACCCCTAACTTTCTAAGTTGTCACTTTTAGTCCTTTAACTTTACAAAAGTTACACTTTAGGTCCTTATATTCTAAAAACAGTCCTTTAAGTTTCAGAAGTGACAAAACAGTCCTTAAAACTTTATAAAACCAGTTTTGACAGTTTTAACCTTTAAGTTTGAAATTTGACACTTTTAGTCCCTTAACTTGTAAAAATCACATTTTAAGTCCAAATAAGTTCTAACAAGTGGCCATAGGTTTTATTAACTCTAATAAGCTACATAAGCTGTTGCCAGCTTATAAATAAGCTCAGATGAGCTTATTTAAGCTTATTAGGCCTATTGGACTCGTAAAAGTACATTAAGCTAATGAATGGTCCATTTAAGATTCCAAAAGCACACAAGCACTCATTTGGCTTACATAAGATTATGTGAGACTGTTTGGCTGAAAAATAAGCTCAGGTGAGCTTATTTGAGCTTATTCGCGCTTGTTGGGCTCGTTAGCCCATCAACCTTAACCCGAAATGTTTTTAAAGGTCCACTAGGGTTTCACTACATGATCCAACTTATTTTCTTATCTCGTTAAGCACTTATGATTATAATTAATCTATTTTTACTATATGGCTTATTCGATAAGCTAGTAAGTTCGTTAATGAGCTTTTGAGTCCATTAAGAGTTCGATAAGGCCCTTTAAGCTTTTGGACTCACTCCTCTAAGGTCCATTTGCTTTTCTAAAGTTATTATAAGTCCTATAAGCTGTTTAAGCTCACAAATAAGCTGTCTAAGCTTATTTGTGGCTTATGGGTTTTTGTTGGTCATGGTAATGGGATATCAAGCACGTTAAGGGTCCGGTTATGTTTACACTTGAGGTTAGGGTCCATATAAGTTTAATAAGCATATTAGGTCCCTAAATAAGCTCGAGGGGGCTTATTAATAAGTTGTGGGCCTACCAGGTTGGCTTATTGGGCTTGTTTAGTTTCGTACGGGGGCTGTTGGGCCCAATAGGCCCACTAGAGGTTTCTTTTATGCATATCGTTTATTCCAAAGAGTTTTAAGAAGTTTATAATCCCTCGATAAGCTTAAGTGAGCTTATTTATAAGCTATAGGCCTTAACCAATGGACTGTTAGGCCCATTAGCATCCGTTAGTGGACTGTTAGGTCCAACAAGGTCCATTAGTAGCCCATTAAGCTTATTGATAGTATAAATGGCTTATTAAGATTACTAGCACCAAAACGAGTTCATGTAACCTATATATGCGTCGAGTTCGCCACATGTATACGTGTAACGAGTTCGTATCCGCCTTCCCAAGCCTATTCGTCAAGTTTACTTAAAAAGTTTACGTGTGGTTTTTATGTATTTCGAGTATAAGGGTTTTGTATCCACCTTGTTTTCCTTACCTACGGTTAAACAAAAATGTCTAGTCCATATTCGATCATTTTATACATTTTTATCGCGTCTTAGCACCACACAAGTATCATATGAGCATGTTTAAGTGCGTGAGCCATGTATGGTTGCATTTTACACATATATGGTCACGTTACTTGTTAGTTACCAACTAACGTGATTGAAGACTAGTAAATAAAGAAAGAATGCACGATACGAGTACGTATAAGTTTAGTACATGACTTACAAAGGGTCCTAGCGACTTGGTTGACGAGTTTGGACGCATAGAGTGCTAACCCAACGTATACACGATTGAATTAACCCAATGTACGTCAACCCTTAGCTCGTGTACCTCCGTATGCAATTGTATAGAAACCTTAGTGTTGTTTGTAGGTTCAAATGAGTTGTGATGTTTTTTGTTTGCGTCTTATGACCCGAACAAGGGAAGAGACAAAGATGGTTTGGATTAGAGAGAGTGTTTAGTATATGTGTGAGTTGTAAGAGTGCTAAATGGTAAATGTGAGTGAGTATTTATAGGCAAGATATCTAGTTACATCTCCTAGTCCCTCAAACAACCAAACCATGCCTTAGTATTGGTGGTTTTGTGGTTTCTAGTTAATCACACATGGTTTTGTTAATACTACTAAGTACATGTCTTAATTACAATATTTTGGTACAAGATTTACCAAGATTATGTAAAATCTTATGATGCATGTATGTTGTTTGTGTAGCCGCGGGTATCCAAGAGAAAGAGAACAAAAAAAGGTTTTTATCCATTGTGCAATAAGCTTGACTAGGGACATTAAGTACAAGTTTTAATTAAGTTTAGGTTGTACAAGTACTTAAGGATCATTAGGAGATGTTCTAGGAAATTTTATGTGTGTGGATTCTTGTTTCTAGTCGTGGCATCAAAGAGAGCAAAGAGAGGGATTAATTTGGCTAATTTGGGACAACTAGTACCTTCCTTAATTACCTAGGATTGTACATGTACTTTGGAGAATAAAACAAAGATTTGCTAGTTGGTTTATGTTACCCATATTCGGCCAAATGGCTTAATAACACAAGATTTGAATAAATTTTGTGTTTAAGGTTTAAAAGTGGGTGTTGGTTTGAGTCTAGGTAAGTCTAGGTATTTCTGGGGTGTGTCTAAATGTATTTTATTGTGAAACGTAAGCCTTTTACGTGACCAATAAAAATAAAATACGCAAAGTTAATAATTATCTTCTTAATAATTATATGACACTTGTTTGACGTAAACCTTAATTTATTTGGTGACCGTTTACGTTAAATGATTATTTCTAGTCTACGCGATTTAGCTTAAAAGTTAAATTAAAAGTAAACACGTATTGGACTAAAATAAATAGTGAAGAATAATAGAGTCATAAAATGACCTGAAATTGAGAAATGTTACAGTCTCCACCCTTTAAAATAGCTTTGTCCTCAAAGCTTAAGACCTTGTAGTGAATGACGAAGCCCGGTTTGTGAAAAGCTGTGGGTATTTCTGTTTGAACGAATCTTCCCATTCCCAGGTGAACTTAGGACCTCTCCTAGAGTTCCATTGAGCCTTAACCAATGGTATCCGGCTTCTCTTTAATCGTTTGATCTCCTGTTCCATGATTTCAATGGGCTCTTCCACAAACTGGAGCTTAACATCAACATGAATTCCTTCCAACGGCATGACTAATGGTTCGTCAGCGTAACATTTCTTCAGATTAGACACATGGAAAGTATGGTGAACCCTACTCAATTCTTGAGGAAGTTCCAGCCTGTAGGCAACCTTCCCAACCTTGGCTAACACCTTGAAAGGTCCGAACCCCTTTCCAAGGTGAGACCTTGAGCATCACCCTATCCCCAACTTCGAACTCCATTGGCTTTCGCTTCAAATCATCGTAGCTCTTTTGTTGATCCTGAGCAGCTTGAATTCTCTGCTTGATTAGGATAATCTTTTCCGTTGTTTCTTAGATCATTTCCGGACTAAACCAAAAATCCTGATGGATAATGGAAATCATAAACTATGGACTTCGTGACAAAGTTACCAAAAAATGGCAAGTGGTCAAGATATGATTTGGGTTATAGTCGATCGACTCACTAAATCTGCTCATTTTCTGCCAGCAAAGGAGAATGACTCAATGGAGAAAACTGGACCAGGCATCAGTACTGTAAAGAAAGTGGTGTCGAGACATGGATGCATGTTTCGATCATCCTCTGACGTGATGGCAGTTCGGGTCCCAAATATGGCTAATCTCTTAAAGAAGCTTTTGGATTCTCAATTAGCTATGGATGTACCGGCATATAACCCCGAACAGATGGTCTAAGTTGAGAGGACTATCCAAACATTGGAGGACATGCTCCGAGCATGTGTGATAGATTTCGAAAAGGGATGGGATAGACATTTACCCTTAATAGAGTTCTCCTACTATAACAGCTTTCATACATGTATTAGGCGGCACCTTTTGAGGCATTGTATGGTCGCAAGTGTCGGTCACCTATCTGTTGGGCTGAGGTGGGAGACGCTTAGCTTACTGGCCTAGAAATTGTTCGTGAGACAACAGAGAAGATCATCCAAATCAAGCATCGTCTATAAGTTTCACGTGATCGACAAAAGTGCTCTGTAATAAGGAGGTCGTAAGCCATAGAGTTTCAGGTTGGGGATAGGTTATGTTGTAAGTATCGCCCTGGAAATGGTGTAATACAGTTTCGGCAAACGGGGAAAGGCATGAACACTCGTTATATTGGACTCTTTTAAGATTCTCGACGCAGGTGGAATGGTTGCATATCGACTAGAAATCATCCCAGATAAACTTAAGCCGTGTTCATAGTACCTTTCACGTCTATGAACATTAAGAAGTGTTATCCGATGAACGCTCGCCGTTTCATTGGTCAGAAATCCAACATTGATGAAAAGCTCCATTTTAATTGAAGAACGGTTAAGATTATCGACCCGAAGTCAAGCGTTTGAAGCCACAGTCGCCAAAGTTAAGCGTTTGAAGCAAAGTCGCATTCCAATCGTGAAGGTCCGTTGGAATTCAAGAAGAGGTCCCGAGTATACCTGGGAACGCGAAGACCAAATGCAGAAGAAGTACCCTCATCTGTTCGCTAACCCTACACCTGCGTCCCGAGATACGTCCTAAGCTTTGAGAACAAATCTCTTTTAACGGGGAAAGGATGTCACACCCTGTAAATTCCCGGTTAGTATTCCGACCCATTCCGGTCATCCACTTTAAATTTTATACGTTACGTTTAAATCTGACAGTTTACCGGGGAACTAAACTGCGTAAAAACTGAGAAACATCATCGGACGCGTTCCGGATCGGTTAAAAAGTTATTTAGGCATTATGTGTGTTATATTAGCTTTCCTGAGTGTTTCGTGATTTTAATCACTTCCGATATTAATTTTAGGGTTTTATTCTTTAAATTACGTTTTTCGTGTTTTTGACCAAACGGAACCCCAGAAACTCAAAATCTTTTCATGTAAACTCAAGTTATCGTTAATATTATACCTTAAGCTTAAAAATTTCGTTCACCCCTCCATCTATACCCAAAACCCACAAAAATTTATACATGTGCATGCTCAAAATTAAATCAACAAGCATTTTTCTTGAAATCCCATGCATGTGCTCATGCTTACACAAGATAGTGACACATGAGAATGTCATTCTCATGCACCATTTCTCATGTTGTTAAGACCATGTGTTTACTTACACACTCTTACAACTTTGACTATCAAATTTTGAACCATGATCATATCACTTGAACCTTGGCTAGAAAAATTGAACCATCTTGGTCCTTGTGAGCCCTATTCGGCCGAACCAAAGACCACACACACCCTTGGTGTGTGTTGGTCACATGTGGGCACTCATGAACCTTAAAACCCTAGCCATTTGCATATAAATACCAACACTATCTCACACTTAGGTTATAACACATTTCACTAGCTACAAAATTTTCACACATCTCTCTTCCTCCTCTCTCTTGCTCACGGCACACCATCAACACCATACGCACTCCATAACTTTTGATTTTTAGCAAGATCCAAGTATTCTAAGTTTAATTCTAAGATTATCTAAGGTAGATCCAAGTGTTGGTTGGTTATTTTTCAAAGATTTCAAGAATTATAAAATTAGGGTTTGTAAGATTATTTGGGGTTTTTATTGATCTATAGTTTGTGGGTATAGATCTTGTGTTTTCTCTACTTGCTCTTCTTGATTTGTAAGTGTTCCTTGAATCTTTGTTGGTTTCATCTAATTCCTTTATAAATCTATGTTGTTAATAAAGATCCATGTGTTTGTGTTAATTTTTACAAAAGAAATAAGTTAATATTTTTGTCATCTTTTATAAAATGGAAGTAAACATTGTTACAACTTTATGCTATTGTTCATATCATGTTTTGGTGAGATTAAGAGTTGATGAAAGTTGCAACAATAGAGATTAGGGTGGATTAAGGTTTAGTTATGTTGGTTGGTTATTGGTGAATAAAGGTTAGGGCTAGATTAGGCACTAATATGCGAGTTGGGTTGATTTTTGGTTGTATTTTGGCAAAACAATCTTGCTACCCC
Source organism: Tanacetum coccineum (assembly GCA_026074375.1). NCBI lineage: Eukaryota > Viridiplantae > Streptophyta > Magnoliopsida > Asterales > Asteraceae > Tanacetum > Tanacetum coccineum. Next base: position 17,710 of record BQNB010033659.1, on the reverse strand, counting down.
GAATTAGTTTTGTGGTTTAGAGCGACTTAAAAATGTTTTCATTAGGCGTAAAAGTAGTTTTCGAAGAGCTTATTTCGAATAGATAATTTTTCATATATCACACTTTAAAATCGGACTTTAAACGACCAAGTTATGGTCAAATGAAACTCGAAACATTGTTCGGCAACATGGATAAATAGTGGGCCGTTGGGAATAGTAAAATGGGTTTTCGGGCACTTTCAGACGATTTTGGGTATTTTAGATGCGAGCGAAACATATAGAAATGCTAAGTAATTATTTAGAACAACTAGAAATGTCATGAAGGGTTATTTGAGATGACGACCTTAATAAAAAGTAGGATTATTAAAAATGGTACGAATTGGACATTTAGGCGATTTAAACATAAGGATTAGGCGGTTTAGAATTGTTTAAGCGATTTGTAAAATATGGAAACTTAAGAAAATAGGGGACGCTATTAACGTTTTGAAACTAAAAAGTTTCCTAAAAGGGAAAGTTTCTAAAAATAGTAACTTTTTGCAAGTGTCGGGATTTAACTAAGACGTGGTAAAGTTTCAAAGTCTTTTATTACTAAAACGCAAACACACTTGGATGCTTTAAATGATGAACATGGATGCTTTACTTGTTTCTTTGACGAATGCTAAGTCATACCCATATTTACTCTAGGTCGCGGCTAGACCTCCTTATATCTTCATCATTTGTTGTGGTTATCGCTTATCCTTGCTAAGGTGAGTTCATAGCCCCACATTTTTACTGATTTACAAACGCTTTATACTATGGGGTGAGAAACATTGTTTGCTTTTAAATTGGACACAAGTTCTTTACGCAAGTTTTACATGACGTTACCTCTAAATGTTGAAGATATCGATTCCTTCACATTTATCATTTGGACTTTTCTTCCATATTTCACATACCCCGAGGAATCACCATTGATTTTCTCCTTTAGGAGTGAGAATTTTGTTTTTGACCCCAGCATCGTCACGTTTCATAAGCCGGTGGCAGTTTCAATGAAAGTTTCTTGTTCTAAGTATTGCTCTCCCTAAGGACGAATTAATTCAGGGATCGAGTCGAGCTTGTGACTCGGTGACCAAAAACAAGCCGCTTCGTGGGAGTTCACCCCATGCTTATCCTTTCTATTTTCTTTCTATTTTCTAACTAATGTGTTGTGTTGTGAAGAGGCTTGTACTCTTCCCGATTTTCCGTTGTTTGTTGTTTGTGCTTGTGATTTTTGTAGGATTGAACCAACAATTTCTGAAGCCTCTCGTGTCCGGTGTTGTATCCCGTTTCACTCGAGATTCCTATCCTTTGTTTGAAATTAGTTTGGGGAGATCCGATATCCTTTCATCATTATCGATTCACGTTTATCTTTGCATACTTCATAAACGGCTTAGATTTTCGTAGAACCCGCCTTTAAACATTGAGGACAATGTTTCGTTTTAGTTTGGGGAGGGAATCTATCGATTTGATGTTACCTGCTTATTGTTTTGTTCTCACGTACCCGTTTTCCCACAAAAATAGCAAAAAATTTTAATTTTTAAGATCTTATTTGTAGGAAAAAATGAAAAAATAAAAAATATTAGTAGTTGAAAAAATAAATAAATAAAATAAAATAAGTGTTAAGACACGAATGTAGGTTTTCCGTTTGTGAGAATAAGAAGTAATTTTTGACCCGATCGAACGTGTAGAGTTCTAGCTTTCTCCCTTAACAATTCATGTGCCCTCGGACACGTATTTCGTCCAGGCCCCGTTTAGGGGTGTGACAGTTTTTTGATCCCTTGCGATACTAAACGCTTTGACAAACGTAGCCCATTGGAGATAAATTCCATCCGCTAAATAATAACATTTTCATATGTTTTTCCGTTACTTAAAACGAAGCTTGTGGAGCTTTCTCTGCAAGAAGGTCATCAAATAACGATGAACTATATAAAACATTAAGGTCGTTATTTGCCCTCGGCACCTCAAAATATGCATGCCAAAACCATAATTGTTGATCTGCAACGGCCTCAAGTATTATAGTGGGATATCTTTTATCTTTTCTTTTGAATTGACCATGTAAGGCCTTAGGACACTTTACCCATTCCTAATGCATACAATCAATGCTCTCGAGCATTCCTGGAAGCCCGTGTTTCCTTTCATTCAAGTCATATATATGTTGGACGTCTTCTAAAGTAGGTTTTCACAAATATTTTTCAACATACAATATATATGCATTTAGTGAAGTTCCATAAACATTCACATGAACATCGTTCGGCACATTGCAAATACTCAACAAATGCATCGGGTGATGAACCATATGCCAATTGGCGTATGAGAGATGTGCATTTCAAAAAGGGACTAAAACCTAAACGACCGGTACAATTGGGGCGTTGTTTAAAAAATAGGAAGTAATCGGAATATGGTCAATATTATAATTGGAAATATCATCTACGATTTTTTTTAAAAAGTGTAAAACTCATACGATACCTTCGACGAAAGTATTCTTCCGGATACACGGGTGGCGTGTTTTCTTCCCCAAAATAATCTCGGCGTAACTTTTCTTCCACCAATTCTTGTTCGCGTGCTATATATCGCCCTGTATGTTTTTCTGAACTTTCGGCTTCATCTTCTTCCAAAGCTTCCAATTGCTCTAAATAGCCGCTATATTGTGTATATTGATCCATATCGAGTGTAGAGTAATACTCATAAAAATCGAGCATATCATTTATGGGACCCATTCGAGGTGACTAAAAAAATTAAAAGAGATATATAAAAGATTGAAGTGATATATGAAAGTTTGGAAGAGATATATAAAAGATTGAAGTGATATATGAAAGTTTGGAAGAGATATATAAAAAATGGGAGTTGTATAGGGTATTTATAGTGTTTAAAGGGCTTAAAAATTTACCAAAACCTTAAAAATGGCTCTTTTTTCAAATTTCCGTAGCCTAACGGCTAGTTTAAAAAAATTATAAAAATGTGAAAACGCCAAACGCGGTACAGCGTTTCGCGTTTTTGCGTCGCGTTTTCCCGAACCGTTTGGGCTGGGGATCCCAGTGCCAGACCCCAAAACGCCATCAACGGTTTGGCTCTTGCGTTTTCGTTAGGCGTTTTCGGCCACTGCATGAGCCGTGGCGTACTATACCATGTGCTCTAAGTATAACGACACAAAAATGAAGCCGCAAGACCACCATATCTTATTGGTCGACTATTTATTTATCTCTCTCTTCCTCCCTCTCTATATATATATATATATCTCTCTCTCTCCCTCTCTCTCTTTCCCTCCCCCTCTTTCCCTCTCTCCCTCTATCTCTCTCTCCTTTTCTCTCTATCCCTTTCTCTCCCTCTTTTCCTCTCCCTCTCTCCCTCTCTCTCTCTCTCTCTCTCTCTCTCTCTCTCTCTCTCTCTCCCTCTCTCTCTTTATCTTTCTCTCTCCCTTTCCCTCTCTCTCTCCCTATCTCTCTCTCTCCTCACACTAAGCACATTTATCGGCCATGATCTGCTGAGCACAAAATTCCTCATTACTAAGCCATGAGTAAAACACCCTAAAAGGTGAAGGCATGGAATCGACACATGCATTGGACAAAAGGATGGGATATGGTCCGAGATAACACATTACGGGTCAACACTGTAACTGAAGTATTGGTCCTGTGATTAAAAGATTACCTATAACAAAGAGCCGGTCTAGTTGCTCATCTTGATCCAGTTCAATATTCATGACGAGGTGTTATTTTATACACTTTTTCAGGGTTGTTTAACCCCCTAAATCGTGTAATAGGTACTTAATCGTTCCTTTTTAGGTATTTAGCATTTGGAAGGCATTTGAAAGAAACACACGTGACTTGGGCTCATTTGGAGAAGAAACGGACAAGACTACGAACCTATACCAACATCTCTCAAGAATTTCTACTCAGAAGCTGGAGACGGCGTCACAGATTACACGTGACGCCGTCACAACCCATCTCAAGACGACGTCACAATATCTCCAGACGGCGTCAGATTGTACGACCCAGCCCATTATTTAGAATATTCTATTCATGACGGTGTCACGATTAATACGCGACGCTGTCACATCGATTTTCCTATATATACAAATCTGTTTTTAGGGTTTTAAGTATGTAACTTTAGAATAAAAGAAAGGGACGAACCCTAGTTCATTTAGCAGCTATTAGAGATGATTTTAAGGCCTCAAAACCCTATTGTACTTCCTTCAATTCATGTTTTAATCAAGTAAGATTATCTTAATCATTCAATATGTCTATGTGTTGTTTGATTCATTATTGTTCTTGCTTTACTTATAACATGCTTAGCTAAACCTTCTATTGTATTTATTAATGATTGTATGAAACATAGGATGTAGATCTTAGTGGTGTTGCTTCTTATGATGAATATGCATGTTAGGTCTTAGAAAACCAGCTTTTGTCTATATCGCTGTTGATATGTCTAGAAAAACATGATTGTGTAGAAAGGATACCATCGGGTAACAGTCTTCATACTACCTTTCCCCTTATATGGTTGATCCACTCTTAATATATTTCAAATGCATTTAATATACTCTTAGAAGCCTTGTAATAGTCTTCATACTACCTTACTTGTGCGTTGCCTTAACGAAATATTAAATAGACGACGGGTTCGTATAATTCGTTCATGACTTAGGAAATAATTACATAGATCATCACAAGTGTGACAAAGCAACAACACTAGGGGAATCAATCTAGGGAGTAATACATGATTAAATAAACATAGTCTTTTATTATATTGTTATCACCAGTAGCGTAGTTTATTATTTAGTTTAATAGCTAAAACCAACCAATCTCTCAAACATATGATTTACCTACTTTCCTATAAACATAAAAACACAAAAAAAATCTTCTCTCAACCCTTAGAATTCTGTTAGACCGTGATCAAGCCTTCCTAACCTATTTCCTTAGATAACGATAACAACCCTCGAGTCTTGCCTATGCTACACTACAACGGTTAGGTACACTGCCTAGGGAGTTGTAAAACTTCTTGTAAAAGTCCCTTACGACAACCGCAACAAGTTTTTGGCGTCACTGCGTGAGGAATAGTTAGGTTTTGATCATACTTTAGCTTAGTTCTACTTGCTTGAATCCTTTCAAGTAAGAATTTAATTTTCGCATATTAGCTTTCTTGTAGTCTATCTTTTCTTTGTGTGTTTGTTCGTAATTTTCATTGACTATTCTACTCTTCACTATGGAGAATACGAATCCATCATCGACCTTAGTACCCTATTCTCAAGAACCATCTGTCACTACTCACACTAAGTTTATGGCCTGAATAAACAAGCTTTTACAAATGAGGCAAACCATTGATTCTCTCCTCTTCAAAACCATGAACGAATTAACTAACCAATCTTCCGACTCTGAAATCTTCTGCCCTGAGGAGAGAATTAAGGAACTTGAATTAAGAACGCAACAAAGAAACAATTTTGAGGAAGAATTGTTCAAGGATAGGTTCCCCACTGAGAAAGAACTAGCTTACCATAAGGAACTATTAGGAGAACCTCAACCCCTTTCTCGACCCTAGAGCCCAAGATTAGGAAAGGCGACCCCTGAAGTTTAAAGATTCCTTGCGTAATCGGCACCGTTTACACGGGCCATGCATACGTTGATCTACAATCTCCTGTCAACATCATGTCTCGTGCTTACCACAACAAATTAAGAGAAAAATCCTTTCAGGCACGTAGAAACCCATACCAACCATATAAGTTCTGCAACTTCGTAGAAAGAGCTAAAAATGTGCATATATTTATCGGGTGCTTCGTTTATGTTATGGACTTTATAATTTTAGAAGATTTGGGCAGCATCATTGATAGTGCGTTAAGTGAAGTAGTCTTGGGACAAACTTTTGCGCATACATCTAAACTCGCTTATGATGAATCTTTAGGATTAATTAGGTTTGCCCAAAGGGACGACGAGGTCGTGTTTAGAAGCCTCAAAGGACAAAAGAATTAGACCTAGTATCTTCTTTATAAAAGGATAAGTTTGAGGCATTCTTTGTGGAAAGCCTGAAAGTTAGAAAAGATGGATTTAAGCATGCCCTCGAAAAAAGAAAGGGATATTACAAAGCTTGCATGAACCTTGGACGTACTTATAAAAAAGATAGGGAAACAATCGAAAAACTCAAAACTAACCACATAAGTATCATCAATCTTAAGGAGTGAAAGGACTTCGAGTCTAGCTACAAGAATCGTAAATAAAGAAAAGCGCTTCTTGGGAGGCAACCCAATATTTACTTTTATCGCATATTAGGAGTGTCTTATGTGTTTTAATTATATACATATACTATGTGTGGAATAAAACTATGTCGTTTTGACATAGTTTGCTACATTGGTGCTACAGTAACCGGCCCATTGGGCTCCTACTTTGGGCCGACCCATTTGACATTTTTTTTGTTTTTCTCTTATTTATTCAGATCAAAAAATATCCGCGACATGAGACCAAACACATAAGCCCATATAAAAAAAGAAACTATTGCACAAAAATAATAAAAAAAAATATTTTTTGCTCGGCACAAAATAAGAAAATATTTTTACAAAAGTATTGACTTATTCAGATCAACAAATACCCACGACATGACGCCCAACACATAAACCCATATAAAAAAATAATATTAAACATGAGACCGGAAAAATAAAGCCGCACAAAATACAAAAAAAAAACCAAAATAAAAAATTTAACGGCCCGCATCAACGCGCGGGCAATCATGGTTAACACATATTTACCCAAATCTTATAAAATTATATTAAAAAAACCCAAATACTCAAAAAAACAACCTTTAACCACATAATTTTTAAAAAATTAGCACACGCAAACCACACTTATAAAACTTTAAAATCTTACCATACAAATTTTAAAAAAAACACCCACATCTGTAATAAAAGAAACACCGCCCCGCAGCAACGCGCGAGCAACTATGCTTGTTCTTTACTATTTGTTTTATCATGTTCGAACTCTATCTTGTAATCATGCTTTGTATTGTAACCTAATCTTAATTTCAATTAAATGTATTTTACAAACAATAAGTGTAGGGGAATTTATCTGGCTTTTGAGCCAAATTCAAACATGTTAAATGAATTGTTTAGATTAATTCGCGTCAGTTTCGAGTCATATGAGTTAATTGTCAAATCTTAGGTTTTATGCAGCTATTTGTACAAGAATTAACTTATGGAATCAAGTGCAGAAAATTTTTCATCAAAAACAAAAATTTCGTTTTCACAGAACGTGGAGACGGCGTCACGATTTACACGCGACGCCGTCACCACGACACCTGTGACGGGGTCAGGATTCTCCTGACGGCGTCAAACGCCCAGGTCCAGAAAACTTAAAGTTTTTAACTATTTTTGAAAATAAAACTTCCATAACATTTAAAATATGAAATCTTCTGTTGTAAACTTGCAAAACCAATAAGTTTAACAATTCTCTCATCCTATCTTTACTGCTTTATCGAGTCAAACCTTAAATTTATATTGTATATTTGTATATCGCGCATTTTATTCTTGGTATAGTTGTCTTTGTCTTTGATTACAGGTTATATTTGATGAGAAGAAGATTGGAAATTCTTAGGAAGTTTCATTGGATGATTCCTGGATGACGATTTAACTAGTTATTGCATGTTTCTTATCCATTATTGAGCAAACCATGGGAGTACTAGTTTCTTTTTCTTGTTTTCTTTTCCCTTTAATTAGTTTTTACTAGTACTTTTATAGAACATTAGAGACAATGTTCAACTTAAGTGTAACGGGGAAAATAAGGCTTAGAAACTATTCTTTCATTTGCCATTTGCTTTGTCCTTAAAATAATGGGTAATATATCAAAACATAGCATAAGAGGTATTTTTGACCCAAATTTAAAATATTTTATGACACATACAAACGAAAACCAAGTATTAAGAGCGTCTCATGGATAGAAATTTATATTACTAGCATAAAAACCCTCAAATTCCACCTCCCCTAAAATGTGAGGTTCGCCCTTAGATGTTATACCTTTAGCTTGTTCGAGTTAAGGAGTGAGCAATCATGTGTGTCTATTTCATCGTTACGAATGTGTATGCGTGGTTTTGTCGCCTTTTCTTAAACATTGGTATTGGTTACTTTAGGACTATGAGAGTGTACCGATAGTATATTAAATTCTAGAACTCGTTTTTGTGATGCATCCTGAGACCGCATAGTAAGTGTTAGGATTTGCATGATAAGAGGCATTAGGATTAACCCATGTTTTAAACCTGTAACTGTTATGATGGTCACACCGATCATATAACTATCCTACACCCTTTCCATGCACTCACCTTTAGTGCAGGATACCCTAGTACAACCCTCCGAGCCTATCCTTCTTCACGGTTCTCGTAATTTTCTGGTTAAGCCAGACTATTAATGAAGAACATTTTTCACCCTTACACCAATCGTTACACCCAAATCGCCTTAGCCTACCTTGTATGTACTCGCTTTTAGTACATTATTGTGTTAACCCAAGTTAATTATTGAGTATACGGTTGCTAAGTCCTTATCCTTGTAAATACTGTTTTGTGACGATTGGGATTCATGACAGTATTTATTTTGCCAAAGAATGGGAAAGAAAAGTTAAGTCAATACCCCCATATGTTTGTTAGATGATCTCCATGTTATTTGTTCCACCTCAAATCGGGTCATTAGTTAGATTATAAATATCAAGCATGTAAAAGCTCAAGTGTAGAGGTGCGTGTTATAAACCCCATGTTGTGATGTATTATGTTATTCTAAAAAAAGTGATTGATGTAGAGTTGTGTAGAGTTTGTATATCTTCGTCTGAGTCTTGGCTTAGCAACCAAACCAAAGTGTACTCGTGTAAATAATTAGCTAACTCTTCCACTCCAAATTCACCCAAAGCCACCCAAATGTATCTCATCCGTTTCCGTTTTCATTATATGTTATCTTACACCTACACCCCATAACCCTTTAAAAAGACCTCTTAGATAGTAATGAATAATGCTTGCGCCTAGCGGCGGAGGTTTGATCCTTTACCAAGCCTATGGTAAATTATACTCCATGATAGGTAATGAGTGTTGATTTTCCGTTTCCCCCTTATGTTATAATTTATTATACACCCGAGTGAAAGAGAGAATCCCAAACACTTATGTGAGGTGCTAGTATTTACTTTCTGTGCTTTTAATTACGAGGTCTAGAAGGTTGTGTTGTAAAATACTTTTAAAGAGTAGGTAAAATGACCCTCATATTGCTATTATCTAGGTAGAAAAGCCCATTTTCTTGAGGACAAGCAAATCCCAAGTGTAGGGTTATTTGATAAGGTGTCATTTTATACACTTTTTCAGGGTCGTTTAACCCCCTAAATCATGTGTTTATGCCCAAAATAGGTATTTAATCATTCCTTTTCAGGTATTTAGCATTTGGTAGGCATTTGGAAGATATACACATGATTTGGGCCCATTTGGAGAAGAAATGGACAAGGCTACGAACCTACACCAACATCTCTCAAGAATTTCTACTCAGAAGCTGGAGACGGCGTCACTGATTACACGTGACGCCAACCCATCTCAAGACGGCGTCACAATATCTCCAGATGGCGTCAAATTATACGACTCAGCCTATTATCTAGAATATTCTATTCATGATGGCGTCACGATTAACCGTGACGCTATCACAATGATTTTCCTATATATACAAATTCGTTTTTAGAGTTTTAAGTGTGTAGCTTTAGAATAAAAGAAAGGGACGAACCCTAGTTCGTTTAGCAGCTGTTAGGGACGATTTTAGGGCCTCAAAACCCTATTGTACTTCCATTAATTCTTGTTTTAATCAAGTAGGATTATCTTAATCATTCAATATGTCTATGTGTTGTTTGATTCATTATTGTTCTTGCTTTACTTATAACATGCTTGGCTAAACCTTCTATTGTGTTTATTTATGATTGTGTGAAACCTAGGATGTAGATCTTAGTGGTGTTGCTTCTTGTGATGAATATGCATGTTAGGTCTTTGAAAACTAGCTTTTGTCTGTATCGCTGTTGATATGTCTAGAAAAACATGATTGTGTAGAAAGGATACCATCGGGTAACAGGCTTTATACTACCTTGCCCCTTATATGGTTGATCCACTCTTAATATATTTCAAATGCATTTAATATACTCTTAGGGTCCTTGTAATAGCTTCATACTACCTTACTTGTGCGTTGCATTAACGGAATATTAAATAGACGGCGGGTTCTTGTAATTCGTTCACGACTTAGGAAATAATTACATAGATCATCACAAGTGTGACAAAGCAACAACACTAGGAGAAGCAATCTAGGAAGTAGTACATGATTAAATAAGCACATTCTTTTATTATATTGTTATCACCATTAGTTTAGATTGTTATTTAGTTTAATAGCTAAAACCAAACCAACCTCTCCAATATATGATTTACTTTCTTTCTATAAAACATAAAAATACAAATATAATCTTCTCTCAACCCTTAGAATTCTGTTAGACCGTGATCAAGCCTTCCCAACTATTCTCCTAGAGAACGATAACAACCCTCGAGTCTTGCCTATACTACACTACAACGGTTAGGTACACTGCCTAGGGAGTTGTAAAACTTCTTGTAGAAGTCCCTTACGACAACCATAACAATTCATAAGGAAAAAAGTTCACCCATTTATGTTAAAGTTGTTAAATTCCACATTTGCATTGAATAGGGAGTTGCTCTTTTGGATCTAGACCTAACCACTATGAAACCACCCATAGGCAATAGCTATCCAAATACCATCCTTAGAATCAACAAGATTTGAGATAAGAGTCGAAAGATCTAACTTTGTACGTGTCAATTGTGGATAGAGGCGAAGCCAAGATTTTTAGTTAAGGGGGCTAGCCTATAGAATAAGGGGGGTTAAAGGTAAGAAACTAGCGGAAAATCGGATTGCAATCTAAATAACTAATGAATGAAATGGATTGATTAGGTGGCTCAACACCCACTAGTCACCCTACTAGCTCCGCTCTAATTGTATATCATAAAATTAAAAATGCAGACATGCTCACTAATTTTCACACAATGGTGACACGACGATCTCATTTTTGCACACGATAACCATACTTTATTGTAATTTGATGATACAATATAAAATTTATTAACAGCAGAGAGGACTTATACAACAGAACACTTAACATCCCCAAATTGAAAAAAATGGGAAAAGAAACATCATTCATACACAATCTAAAAAGAATGGAAAAAGAAAAATTTCACATGATCCTAACTCGCTTTCGCAGGAATCGCGGTTGCATTTAGCATAATAAAAAGCCTTTGAACCCCTAGATGATCCCTAGTGGACGAGTGTTGTCTCATGAGGGTTTACAGTGAAAATACCCACAAAATTCACCAAACATAAACAAGACTTAAAACCATAAAGAAACACCATCTTTACATATCATACCAAACTTCCATTCTAGTCTGCCAAACTTTGATTCTAGTCCTGATCCTAGTAGTTCACGCTATCATCACCCTCGTCCTCATTCTCCTAACTGCCCTCCTCCAAATCTAAACACAAACCAAAATGTAATGAACATTAGCTTCTAACAACCTCCAATATGTATCTTAGATAAAATTATACCAAGAAAGTCAAATAAATGATACTAGAATAATTGTTGAACAAATTATTTTTGTTATTAAAAAATACTGCATAACAATTGTAATATTGGATTTGGCATTATCTTTTAAAAAATCATCCAAATGGTGTATATCATAAGAACACTTGATACTTGAAAAGAGTATATTTTCAACACTTTTGGACTATATTCATATTCATCTCGTAAAGCAACAATTGTATACTTTTTTCTATTATAGATTTGTTTATAGATAAACAAGTTAACAAAAAAAAGAAAAAAACGTGTGTTACCGTGGAGGTTCAATGAAGAGATAGACCAGGAATGTGAGAAATTTTAGGCCAATCTTCTCCAATCTCTTTCTCACACCTTCTTCTTAGAAATCTACAATCTTAATGGTAATTTGATTGAGATCCTTGAAACTTTGTATATCGCCTGGTAGAGAAAGTAATTCGTCACATCTTTCTATTTTCAAGGACTTGAGTTTTGGGAAGTTACTTGGCAAACAAACCAAAGACGAACAAATGTATATATCTAACTCGTCCTTTGATGTAGCATTGTTGTCGTCATCATGGAAACACTTTAAAGACTCATTTCCCCATAATTGGCGAATCTTCGCATGTGTATGTTACTTGCTTGCATAATCCATGAGTGGGTATTATTTTTGAAACTTGCTGTGACCTTTGACCAAAATGTATCTAATGATGTTTTGTGAATTGATGATTTTAAAACTATTAATTGCAGTAACGAATTTGTGTGTTGAACAAATGTCGTTGCGCGAATCATATTGACTATGTTGTATAAATTGTTTGTGTAAACAATGAAAAAATGTGTTTTCAAATTTCATAAACTGACCATATGGTGTCAAATAAATCCTTTTATAAAAAAAATTAAAATAAAATATTCATTTTACATAATGTGTATGAATAATTTTTTTAAATATAAGAATGGAAGGTGGTGCTATATTCTTTTCTCTCTTTTGAAATAACTTGATTTTTACACTTTGAAAATTTTCTTGGAAATAACTTACGCATGTAGCGTATAGAAAAGAAACGTTTTGACGAGAAAGGACACGACGTCGTTTGGTCCTCAATTATTTATAACCTAATCAACTATGCATAATTTAGAAAGAACCACGCTATGTCGGATAAATCGTCACCCATAAAACGCTTGGCAATTGAGATAAATGTTTGGGTCAAGCTTCCAGAAGAAGAAAATATTTTTTCCCTATTATGGATTCTTATGCAAGTAACCCTATCCTTATCGACTGCATGGAGAGAGTCTCATGCGAGTCATTATGACCAAGTCATTCCGAAGCGGAAATACCTACGGTATTATTCGGAAAAAGTGTGTCTAGAAAGGAGTGATGTTTAGTTCGTAGTACTTAAGAGCGGTGATTATTTTGAAGACGTGTCAAGACCAAGTATAGTCGGTGTGCTAGTAAGCAATGATAGATTTGAGCTATCAAGGGTGTGAACCTGATACCGATACTGAGAAGGAATCTTCTTGGAGATGTAAAGATTCCTAAGGTGGGTGGAAGCTGAGATGGTTAGTCCTAAGGTTGAAAGTGAGAAATGGAGAAGACCTCTCCTACATTGGATGTATGATGCCTTAAATGTATCAACGGATGGCCGTGAAGAAGACTTCTTTCCCCCGAAATGAAGTGTAGTGGTAGTGTAGTCGTAAGTATACCTAATGACGTCAAGGATTTGAATGAGACACTATACGATACTTGACCTATGGTTAAGTGTAGTGGCCCTTACTCCGGGACGTGACAACCCAAGGGCGTAAAGAGTGGAAAATTGATTGAGATGCTAGCTAAATGGTAACGTCCGTTTCTATTACTGGAGGAACAACCAAAATAGCCAACGTCTTAAGTCGAGCGGTATTGAAGTAGGAATGTGCGTAATTACCTCGACTTGATGAGTTGAGTCATCCAGAATTCGAGGCGATGCGGTAGGACCGAGTCGACTATGTTAGTCACGGTGCGTAAATGTTGGAATTTTTGTTTTTATTTTTCGTCGAACGAGCAATAAGTCCATGATGCTTGTTGTTTTCTTAATTAATTTTGATCTGTCATTTGACATTATGTGTCGTAGCGGGATTGTCACCGCCGAATTATGTGGAATATGTGCCCTATGTGTTATGTGCTTTAAATGGTAGTAAGCATTCATGTCACTTTTTCGTGGCCAGTGATGCGGCTTAGGTTGTAAGTGAATGAGTATAATCGCCCAGGTGAGAATTTAGGATGTAATAAGGTGGGTGGACATCGCCGAAAGTCTTGTTGACGATTGTGGCTTGAAGTACCCATGAGAGTGAGTATAGACTAATTAGAATCAGCCGTGTTTATGTTGGAATTATCGTCGAGGTGGCTTGACTTTGTGGCAAGCTCGGTACGATGAGGAAAATGTGACTGGAGGGGTATAAACTTAAGTGTTAGAATGAATAATTATGTCAAAAGCTTCAAAGGGAAGCGAATACGATATGTGATAATAATAGCCAATGCTTGGTTGAGAGAGGGCGTGATGAATGCCTTTGTATAAGGCCAATTCATCGAGTCATCATGTAAAAGATGGCGAGCGTACGATAGGTACTTATGTGATTATGTGGGCATGTGTAACATTATCGTAAGATGATTAGGAGATCTAATGTGTTTCGAATTACTTTTCACAACTGGTGAGGTATTATTGAATGAGACCGGAAGGGCGACATGTGTATTTTGGTTTTGAATAATGATGAGTATTTTAATTTGGATAATGATATAAATATATATATCGAATTTGATTATTGACATCTATCTTGGTTTTAGTTAGCGACGTATGTTTTGGATTTTTGGTAACGAAGCCTATTCTCGGTTTTGAATATTGGTATAATTCCGTATTTGAGTGCGACATATACTTTGATTTTAATTCACAACGTAAGTTTCAGCCTTGGTTTTGATAAGAACTACCATGGTTTTGTTTTGATTTCGTGGGTATAATGTACCGCTTGTTTTGTTGACTTTCCATCCGGAATAGTCGGAGCGAGTATTGTATCGCATATTTATTTTGAAAGAACGTAGGAGACTGCGTGATGACGAGAAGCCGTCATGCCACGAACGAATTATGAGACGAGTAAGAAGGACCGAGCACCGGGACGGCGCTCCCTTAAGGTGGGTGGAATGTAACAACCAGAGTTTCACGACGCGTATGACGATCGCGAATTCGACGTTATAATTATTATTTTATAAATTCGTGTGAGCGAACGTTGACATTTAAAAATTTTATTTGTTGAAAATAATTTTTTTCGTATTTTAATACGAACGAGAATTTAAAATATTTATTTTTGACGTTTCGCGAGTCGACGTTTGACCGCACGTTCGTTAATTGTTTTGAGCATCGTAAAATGTACGACGCGACTCGTTATTATTTTTAAGATCGTAAATTTATTATTTTTACGAATGTCGTCTTTTGTTCCTTGTTTTGAGCTGGACTCGCGTTTTAAAATGTACACATTTTATTAAATGTTAGAAACTAAAATAAAATGTGACGAAATAAAAGTGAGTTCGAAAGTAATTAACGAGTATTGTGGTCGATTAACAAACGAACCAAACAAACGTCCCTATGTATTAGTTTTGCAAGACTTAAAAGATAGATGGACCATTTGTGTCAAATGACCAAACTAAATTTCTATATAAACAAGCCCATACATACATTTTTATACTTTACCAATTTTTGTTTCCTTGCCCTCTTTTCTTTTCTATGTTCGGCCGCACCACCACCACAATAACATCACCACCGCCACCATTTTATCAACATGAAATACGATCTAATTATAGATTATTAATCCTTGTGTCGAGGCCTACGTTTCCATATAAGAAAAACATACATGCAATGGGTTTTGAAGAAAATGTATTTTCGGTTTGGCTATCCAGAAATCACATTTGGAGAACTTGGCATATAATTTCTCCTTTTTGAGTAATTCCAAGATTATAATCAGGTGATCCGCATTTTCTTCTTTGTTACGGAAGTAGATAAGAATTTCATCAATGAATACTATCACAAATTTATCTAAGTATGGTTTACACACACGGTTCATGAGATCCATGAATACAGCAGGCGCATTAGTTAAACCAAATGGCATCACTTAGAATTCATAGTGTCTGTACCACGTTCTGAAAGTAGTCTTGGGAATATCTTCATCCCCGACTCTCAGTTGATGATAGCCTGATCTTAAGTCAATCTTTGAGTAAACACTTGAACCTTGAAGTTTTCCGAAAAACTCATCGAACCTAGGAAAAAAGTTAACGATTCTTTTCTGTGAGTTTATTCAGCTCCGTAATCGATACACATCCTGAAAGAATCCGTCATTCATTTAACAAATAAGAACAGGGAGTTCCTCCAGAGGCGAAGTACTTGGTCGGATAAAACCTCGGTCTGCTAACTCTTGTAGTTGGTTAGATAGTTCCTGCATTTCTGAAAGAGCTAATCTATAGGGTGCTCGGGCTACTGGTGCTGCTCCTGGAATTAAATCGATTTGGAACTCTACTTGGTGAACGAGAGGAAGGCCAGGTAGATCTTCAGGAAAAACTTTTGAAAATTCTCTAACTATTGGTATATCTTCCAGTTGTTTTTTGTGTGACTTTTTCTCCATTACTTGGGCTATGAAAACTTGATATCCCCTTGATATATACCTTTCGGTTTAAATACAAGATATGAGGTTTGTCGGTTTCTTACTTTGATCACCTCGGATGATCAAAGTTTTCACCGTCGATTGGGTTGAGGACGACCTTTCTCGTCACAGATAATCAATGCCTGATACTTGGATAACCAATCCATACTAATAACGACGTCGAAACTACCGAGTTTAATTGGCATGAGATCAATTTGGAAAGGATGGTTTAACAAAATCAGGGTGCAACCCTGGATAACGGAATTAGTGCCTCCTAAGTTCTATTTTGCCAATTTCATGTCTTAGGAGAAATCTAAGTTGTAAGTAGGGGGAACTAATAAGCTAGAAGCAAGAGATATGGATATGAAACTTTTATTGGCTCATGAATCAAATAATACTTTAGCTAATTGTTGGTTTAGGAGGAACGTACCCGTGACTACGTTCGGGTCTTGGTGAGCGTTCTTGTCCCTCAGTAAGTATGCTCTTCCATAGGCATTGTTGTTTGCTTTTGGACACTGATTTTTGTAATGCCCTTTCTCTCCACAGGCATGACAAGTTACTGATACTGGTTGCAGGTTGCTTCCAGTGGCTGGCCTTTTGTTTTTGCAGTTCCTGGTCAGATGACTCACCTTGTTGCAAGTCTGACACTTGACAGTGCAAGGTCCTGTGTGATGTAAGATGCATTTCTTACACAGGGGAAGGCTTCCAGTATACCTACTATTTTCAGTTGGGGCGGCAGCATAAGCCCTGGCAGTTTCTTGCCTTCTATTATGTTGTTGTTGGTTATCATTGTTGCGGTTGTTATTGTTGTTGTTACGGTTGTTTTGGTAGTTGTTATTGGTGGAGGTTCTTCTATCATCAAACTTTTGTTTGTGATCATTGGTTCTTTGCACAGAATTGTGCTTGGTTACTTGATCCATTAACCTCTAGGTTATGGTAATGGCTTCCTCAAAGATTACAAAGTCTTTGACTGAATTAACCCAGAAAAACAAGAAGTATATCTGGGGAGAAAACCAAGAGTCAGCTTTTCAGTTGTTAAAGCAAAAATTGTGTGAAGCTTCAATCTTAGCATTACCAGAAGGAAACGATGACATTGTCATTTACTGTGATGCATCACATCAAGGTCTAGGAGCAGTGTTAATGCAAAGAGAAAAAGTTATTACATACAAAAAATAATTATGTACGACACTTAAAATTTTAAATGTCAACGTTCGCTTACGAAAACCCATAATATAATAATAATGACGTCGAATTCACGATCGTCATACGCGTCGTGAAACTCGGGTTGTTACATTCCACCCACCTTAAAGGAGCGTCATCCTCGGTGCTCGGCCTTTCTTTCTTGTCTCATCTTTCATTCGTGGCATGACGGCTTCTCGTCATCATGCAGACTCTTACGTTCTTTCAAAAATATGTATACGATACAATATTCGATTCGACTATTCTGGATGAAAGTCAACAAAACAAGCGGTAAATTAAACCCACGAAGTCAAAAC
>BQNB010033658.1:39732-52155 GCA_026074375.1 Tanacetum coccineum | reverse complement strand
TTGTCTAGTTTATATTTTGTTATTAGTTGATTGAGCGAGGTAAATATTGTTTGTAGGTCATTTTAGATGTGTTGTGAATGGATTTTTGAGTCAAAAATAGTTTTTGGCGCGTTTAGTAACATTAAATTTTGAGCAGAAACTTTGGCGCGGAAAACTAGGTTCGAGATTTTGTAAAAATCTGTTTTTGATTTATAAATATGATAGAGTTTGTCCTAATGAACGTTTAGATAGGTGGATCGTCCCGTAACTCCTAATAACGAAGAAGTTACGACGAAAACAAGATTTGAAAACTATGAAAAATTTCAATCAGCTAGTGTTTTGTTTAGTTGCTGGCAGATTCAAAAACGTCCGATTTGAGCACTTTCGAGTCCGTTTTAGCCTTCCGGCGAAACACGAAAGTTGCTCGGAACGTCGTTTTACTTTGCCGCGAGGCTTGCTAGTTTTGAAATCGAGTAATAACGGGTCAAAACCCAAGGTCAAATTATGCACTTTTATTAAAAAATGTCACAAGTTCCTGCAGAAACTTGTAGGGGCATTTTGGTCATTTTCTGTCGAGTTTTGAGTCTCGGCTAAAACTAAAAAGTTGTCCGGAATATCGTTTTGCATAAAATCTCTTTTGAGTCCGAGTCGTGAAAATGTGATATAACGGGTCGTTTTGAGCGGGTTAGATTTAATTATATATATATATATATATATATATATATATATATATAAAGTTAAAGTCAAATAAGGTCTAACGTTGACTTTTGAAAGTCAACGGGTTAATACTAAACTTGTCGGATGTTATAAAAAAAAAACGTTACTATTATTACAAGTGTGATATTTTAAACTTAACGATTATTATGAACGAAGAAGATTCTAAAAATAGTAACTTTAGAAATATTCGAATATAATACCGAAACGAGTGAACGATAAACAAATTGAATGTCGAAAGTTTGACGAGATAACTAAATATTATTATAAGTATAAAATTAAAAGACGAGACCTACTAAAAATGGTAATTTTCCGAAACTAGTAACTTTCTAAAAATAGAAAGTTTCCAAAAATAGAAAGTTTTCGATTAAGCAACGTATAAAATAAATGAGAGAATGATCGTAACTCAATTACGTGAAGTTTATGATTTAGGACGCGCAAGTGGATTTCTCATCATATGTGTATGTATATTTATACTATTTAGATAGTTGCGATGCGTGCACTATCCGATCGTAACTTACGATATAATAATTGAACGACATAAATTATAGGTCGCGGTTGAGTTCGTCGTCGAGTAGTTCGTGATTGTTTCGATTATTTGATCTTCGGCTTCGATCAAGGTGAGTTCATAGCCTTGCTTTTGAACTGTTTTAAATGTTTTTAACCCGCGAGGGGGATACTTGCTGTTTTATGAAATGAGAACGCAATATGTTTTGATACTTAATTTGATTCCATTCACTATTGAGTATATGCCTTTTACTGTGTGACCGTTAGTTGCCTAGTTGTAGGTAAACGCTAATGCATTAAATAGATCTATTAGGTTTGACAACCCTGTCCGGGGTTTGAATCAGTAGTGAGCATATTGTAACGGACATTTTGTAGTTAGTATTAGGAGAAGTGGCATACTTCTCGGACATTATTTTATCCTACGGGATGAATGTTTATTTGATCTTCGGCTTAGATCAATGTGAGTTCATAGCCTCGCTTTTGAACTTTTTTAAATGTTTTATCTGGAGAGGGATACATTGTTTGTTTTGTTGAAATTGACGCAAAGTGTTTTTTTTATGTGAATATGATTCCATCACTATTGAGTATATGCCTTTTGCTGTGTGACCGTTAGTTACCTAGTTTTAGGTAAACGCTAATGCATTGAATAGATCTATTGGGTTTGACAACCCTGTCGGGGTTTGAATTCGTTGGTGAGCACCCTGTAACGGACATTATGTGGTTAGTATTAGGGGAAGTGGCATACTTCCCGGTCATTATTTTATCCTACTGGATGAATGTGTTAAGTTTCGGTACACGGGCTCATTTAGTTGGAAATCATTATGTAACTTGCCATATGAGCAATGTTATGGTTGTTTTGTGGAACCAAATATGCGTTCAAATTGTTATGTGTAAACTCTATGAATTCACTCAACGTTTTGTTGACGTTTTTAAGCATGTATCTCAGGTTTAGGTATTGAGGATGGCTTGGATGGGACGGAACGCGGATATCAAGGACGGTGACTCGGTGAACTTGTGTCAATAAATGATAGAAATATTTTAGAAATGAAGTCGTGATGTGACTTGTAGAAATAAATTTTCTACGATAGTTTTGGGACCTTTGTACTCTGATTCTTTTCAAACGAAATAAATGAAATTTATTTAACAAACATCTCTTTTATAGTTGTTTGTTATGAATTGTGTGATTGTATCGTAATGTAGCACCCCAAATGTGTATTTTTTTTTTTTTTTTTTTTGTTTTTTTTTGTTTTTTATTTTTTTTTTTTTTTTTTTTTTTTTTTTTATTATTTTTTTTTTTTTTTTTCGTTGCGTACGTATTTTTGGGGTGTTACAGAATGGTATCAGAGCACTGGTTATAGCGAACTATGTCTTTTTCAACGCCTGGACTATAATTGTTTTTGAAAAAATTTATGAGTCGTTCACTGTTGTCCGATATCCGCGCGCGCATCGTTTTCGATCCCTTATGTGTCTTATGTGGTATATTTGATTGCATATTATGTGCGTAACAAGTGGGTGACACTTGGTATAAGTAATAATTATATACGTGTGTATATATATATGGTATCCGTTCTATGGTGTACGATTATATATATCTTGAAATTCGCTTCTTGCGAAGAGTTTAATTTCTTTAAACATTTCGATGCGATGTGATAAAATCATTTTGATACATGATGAAAACATCGTTGTTATATGATTATCTTCGAAACTTTTTCGCGACTTTACTTTTCATCTTTTAATGATGTTGATTCATCATAGTTGGTCGATCCCATTGTGTGATTTATTGTTCGACTCCGAGTTCGAATATTTTCCCATTGCTTTTGAATCGCATATGTTGTTTCGTAACCTATTGTTTTGAAATTTTCCAGTTGATGGGAGTGTGACTTTTATATGTCATCCCATGAACCCTCATTGTTTTGGAAAACGACTATTAACTTATTCTCGCGTAACGTGTCGTTTGGAAACGGCTATTTTTGGAACTTTCGAATAAAGTTGGCGTTGTGTTCCGATTCTCTCGTATCGACCTCTACTTAGTAAGTCATGAAATGTTTGATTCTGGAAATCTATGAGTTTTTGTGTTTGAAAGAGTGTTAAGTCATTGGGTATGGCTTTGTATTGGCGTTTGGAGGAATTAAAATGGTGTTTGGTTGGATTTTGAAATGGATTTTACGGCAGTTTGTAACCAGCAGGTTGTGGGGTTGATTGTGAATTATTTTTGGTCTTACGGCACCTGGGAAAGCCAATTGAGATGTTGGTACATGTTTAAGGTACATGTGGTGAGTTGGATAGAATTTTAACTCTTCCGGATGAGTGAGATATCGTCGTTTTTCTAAAACTAGTCAAATCTGGTATACCGTTGGGAAAAGGAGTATAACTCCATATTTTTGTAATAACTTTTCAAAAGAAAATTTAGGTACCTGTAGAAGGCTCTTAGGGCTATCACCTCCAATTGGTTTCACATCAAAAGCATCAATAAATTTCAAATTACGCTCATTTTCGTAAACTACAAAAATTTGTTAAAATTTCTTTGGGGACTGCTTTGGGATAGCAGCTTGTTGGATACGTTTCAAAATATTTTTGGTCTGTGAAGACCTGAGAAATTAGACTAGGAGGTAGAGAAACCTCTTAGGTACATGTAGGAATTCAGATGGAGTCATATCGACGCCCGACGAATGAGATATCACCGAAATGGCAAAACTAGTCAAAAATTGAGACCAAAATTTGAATGAGTAATAAGTTCAAAAAAAGCATTATATAGCAACACCTAAATATGTAAAACTGTAAGTTCTAGATATTGAACAAACTTATATTTAAGCGGTCGTTTTGGCTTTTGTGGACGCACAGTTTAGGAGATACACTCAGTTTAGTGAAGCGATAAAATTTTGGAAAAATGGCGGCTTTGATAAATAGGGGTAAAATGGTAATTTCACCTTGGATCCAAAACTTTTTGGGCAGTGAGCCCTATGTTTCTTGAAATTAGGCTCGAAATGATTTCCGTAGACGAAAACCTCATACTTTTATCATCCACTGACTAGTAAGTAAGAGGATTTCAAGATTTAGGTTTATTGGATTGAGGTTATTGTTGCCTCAGAGTTTTATCTTATCACCGGCGTGGTGATTGTGCACTCTTTAGCTATTACTTTTGATTTAGGACTCTATGAGAGTTAATGTATATGTTGTTCACTTAAGTGGAGCTTGGAGGTCGTAGTTACCTCAAGACATTTGACTTATTGAGAGATTAAATTAACCCCGAGTGTAGGTGACTTCAATGGGCGAATCTTTCGCATGTGTTTGATACTTGCTTGCATAGTCTAAGAGTGGGTATTATTTTTGATACTTGTCGAGACCCGTTGACCAAACTATATTAAATGATGTTTTGAAGATTGATGATTTTAAAAACTACGGATCGCAATAACGAATTTGTGTGTTGAACAAATGCCTTTGCGCGAATTGTACTGATTTTATTGTAAAAATTGTTTGTGTAAACAATGGATTTCAAAATTTCATAAAATGGCCTTGTGGTGTCAAATAAATCTTTTTTTCAAAAAAAAAAATATATATTTTTCTTTTTAATAATAAGAATGGAAGATGGAATGATGCTACATTCTTTTCTTTCTTTTGAAACAATCATGTTTTTATTTTTATTTTTATTTTTTTTATGCCGAGAAAATGACTTACGCGTGTAGCGTATGAAAAAAGGAACATTTTAACGAGGATGGACATGATGTCGTTTGGTCCTCAATTATGCATAACTTGATCAACTATGCATAATTTAGGAAGAACAACGCTATGTCCGGTAAATCGTCACCCTTAAAATGCTTGATAATTGGGATAAATGTTTGGGTCAAGCTTTCGGAAGGTGAAAATATTTTTACCCTTGCTACGGATTCTTATGCAAGTAACCCTACTTCTATTGACTACATGGAAAGAGTCTCATGCAAGTCGTTATGACCGAGTCATCCTGAAGGGAAAATACCAACGGTGTTGTTCGAAACGAGTGTGTCTAAAAAGGAGTGAAGTCTAGTTCGTGGTAATGTAGATCAGCGGTTGTTATGGAGACATGTGTCGAGACCAAGTGTGGCCGGGGTGCTAGTGAGCAATTGTAGGATTGAGTCATCAAGGGTGCGAACCAGATGGTTGTTGTAGCAAGAGTTGGTGCGAGGTCGGATAGAACATCAACATGCCGCATAATAGCAAAAATTTCCAAGGACTAGTAATGGTATAGAGTGCCATCATGCATGGACACGTAGACATACCCGAAAGTCATGGAAAAATGGTTAGATGAGGAGATACCAAAAAACCGGATACCGACACTGGGAAGGGATCTTCTTAGAGTCGCAAGGTTTCCAAGGTGGGTGGAAGGTAAGATGGTTAGTCCCGAGGTTGAAAGTGAGAAATGGAAAAGACTTCTCCTACATTAGATGCATGTTGCCTTTGATGTATCAACTGATGGCCATGAAGAAGACTTCTTTCCCTGAAATGGAAAGTAGTAGTAGTATAGTTGTAATATTTCTAGAAATCGTTGAGGATTAGAATAAGGCACTAAGTGACTCCTGACTTAAGGTTAGGTATAGTGATCCTTACTCCTTGACATAACGACTTAGTGTGCGTATATAAGAGCGGAAAGATTGGAGATTCCAGCCGAATGGCGACATCCGTTTTCATCCTGGAGGAACAATCACAGTAGCTAACGCCTTAAGTCGAACGGTATTGAATTAGGAATGTGCGTAATTATCCCGACTTGATTAGTTGAGTCATCTAGGATTCGATGCGATGTCTTAGGACCAAGTCGACTATGCTAGTCACGGTGCGAAAACGTTGAAATTTTATTTTTTCGTCGGACGAACAACGAGCCCATGATGCCCAATTGTTTTTTTGATTGTTTTTAATTTGTCTTTCGACAATATGTGTTTTCTAGCGGTATTATCATCGCCAAATTTTGTGAAAAATGTGCTTTATGTGTTTTACGTGCTATGTGCTTTTGAATGGTAGTAAGCGTTTAGGTCGTTTTGTGTGGCCGTGATGCGGCTTAGGATGCGAGCGAATGAGTATACTTACCCGGATGTAGATGAAGGTTGATTTGAGAGGTACGCAAGCCTGATAGTCCATTGTAAATTGTGGCTTGCTAACCTACAAGCTTGACTATGGTTGGCCAAAATCTAGCAGTGATTAAGTCGAGATCATTTCCAAGAAGCTTGGCCATCTGGCAAGCTCGGTGTAATAAACAATCTAAACGGTTGGGTATGAACCCGCGTGATGAGTATAGTCATTGCTGAGGCTTCCTTATAAGTAAGCACAATTATTTTGCTAAGAATTATAGAAAGCAAGCATGATTGTTGCTAAGGGTGATAAAGTGCCTAAGTAAAGCTAGGTAGAAACGTAAAGTCATTTAAAAATGACGAATAGGCGATTATGTGCTTATATGATTATGTGGTTATGTGTAATGGTGTTATAATGCGTTTGATGGGTATGTACTCCGGACTATTTTTCGCAACCGGTGGTGCATTATTTAATGAGACCGGGAGGGCGATGTTTGTTTTGATTCTGGATATTCATGAGTATTTTGGTTTTGAATATTGATGGGTATTTTGGTTTTGGATAATGACGTATATATATTGGTTTTGATTATTGGCGTATGTTTTAGTTTTGGCTAGCGACGTATGTTTCGATTTTGTGTCGCGATGTGCGCTTTGTTTTGTTAAAATGATCACCAAACTAAGATTTGGGTTGATCTTTCGTTTAAGGTCTTTCGTTTAAAAACGACACGATTTATGTTTTCCCGGATATGTTTCGTGGCGTATTTTGTCTCTCGTGATAAGAGCGATTGCGATTGTATTTTTGATCTTGCTAGTATAATTTATCATTTGTTTCGATGACTTTCCGTCCGGAATCGTCAAGGCGAATATTAGAATGCGTGATCGTTGTGTTCGAGCAAGCGTAAGGAAACCGTCTTACCACAAGCGAAATTAAGATGAGTAAGAAAGGACGAGCACCGGGACGACGCTCCCTTAAGGTGGGTGGAATGTAACAACCCGAGTTTTTCGACGCGTATGACGATCGCGAATTCGATGTCATAATTATTATTTTATTAGTTCATGTGAACGAACGTCGACATTTAAAATTTTACTTGTCGTGAATAATTACTTTCGTATGATTCATGTTTATATTCTGTTTTTACTAAATGCAATATGATTTGAGCTTGTTTATTAATAAGCTATAAAGCTTATAAGTGTATTCACTGTTTTAAGATAATGTTAATTAAGTTGGCCTACAACCTAAGGCTTAAACTGAATAAGCATTTACCTCAAAATTTACTCAAAAAGTTGAATAAGCCAATTGGAAGATAAGCCAGAAATGGATGGGCTTATAGGGCTTATTCATAGCTTATTGTTTAAGCAGCTTGTTGATAAGCTCTTTTGAGCATTGTTTAGCCCTGTTTGTGCAAGGGCAATTGTAAGTTCATCATTTTACTTTACTGCTCAATTATTGTTCTATTGGTTATTGCTGCTTATTTTCTGTTTACTTTTGCTTATTAATGCTTAATATTTCTTTTCAAATGCTTTTTATGCTTATGATTTAGCTTTTATGACTTTTAATTGATTTTCATGCAAAACTGCTTGATTTAGTCTAAAAAGCTGCTTATTATGTGTGAGCTTATTTTAGTATTTATTTGTGTGTTCTTAATGCTTAATCATGCTTAATATTGTAGGTACTTAATCTATTTTTAAGTCTAATAGTTTTTAAAGATCTATTGCTTTGTTAAATTGAGTTTAAGGATTTTAAAGGAGTGTTTGGCTTAACAGTTTTAACCACAAGTTAAAACTGTTAGTGCACTCTTGTGTTGTAAAAGTCACTTTGGATTAGTCATAAATCAGTTTTAGATCAAGTGTTTGTAAGTTTTGAAAGGTTTTATTGAATTTTATGGTTTAGATTAACAAATGTTCAAGTCTGCTAGATTTTAGAAGTTAAAACTGTTGATTTTTAGATTTGAATCTTAAAGTTTTTTGTATATGCTCACAATGGTTTGTTATTTTGGTTTAATCTGGTAGTTTAAGTTATAGCACTGTTTCATTGGTTTAATTGGTTTTGGGTCAAAACTGTTTTTGGTATGCAAGTTCTAGTTAAGGTTTTTGGCATTTTCAATCCTAAATTTAAGTTAGCTATAGGTTGTTTTAGACTCTGAAATTTAAGGCACAAGCTATTTGGTTTATGAGCTAAATCTGTTTGGGCTTTTTGGAGGCTTAAAACAGCTTATACTAGCTTATTTTTAGGGCTGCAATTTGCCTTTTAGCCCTTTAGTTCTTTTATATACCAAAATCTAAACTGTCACTTTTCCAAGTCCTTTTTTCTAGCTTATTTCTAAACAAAATTTCTTAATTTTAGTTTTTACGTGTTAATTAGAGGTCAAATTTAATCTGTTTTTAGGTTTTAAGGTCTAGCTTGTTGATTAAATAGCTTAAAATTTAGCTTAAAAGTGCCTTCTAAGGCTGTTGTGATAACAGGTTTAGCAAAAAGCTTAATTGGATTTCTGAGCTTATGGCTTATTGGAATTACTTAATTTGGGTTTAGATTTGCTTATTAAGTTTGATTTAAGGTCTTTGTAGCTTATTAGGGGTAAATTTGAGCTTATAGAAGCTTATGTGTAAAAACAGTTAAGTATTTTAGCTTTTGAGCTTTAAGTGTAATATGTCTCTTAATTAAGCTCTTTTCTGGCTTATTAGTTGTTTCCATAAAAAGTCCCTTTTCAAAATGTGCTTATTTTGGCGGATAGAAGCTTTTTCAAAAAGAAATTTTAAAAAAAATATTTTTAAAAAAAGAAAGGTCACATGGGTCAATCCTGTGACCTCTCTTGTTTAAACCCAAACTCCTAAACACACAATTCTTCACACAAACTGCCATTGGACTTTTTAAATTATACATCTACATTGTTCAATCTTTAAACCCATTCTTCTTAAGTATGTTGAGCATTTTGGGCTTATTTTCAGCTTATTTTTATGATAAGATGGTGGTTCCCTTTTATTTTTCTTAAATCATAAATTGTTCAAAGTATTTTCCCTAAATTTTTCAAAATTTTCTGAACTAGTTTAATATTTTTTATAATATTTTTAGATTAAAATAGTTTTTAATTCATAATAAATAAAATAAAAATCAAAAAATATAATTTTTTTTAAATTTTTTTTAGTCAATTAGGATTTATAAAAAATAAAAAAAATAATTTTAGGGGTTAAAATTCGATAATTTAGGTTTTAAGGTTCGGTTTTTGATTCCCGTTAACGTTTTCGTGTTTTATTTTTAATTGTCTTAATTGTTGCTTGCCTTTATATGTTTTTGCATTTATATTTGTAGACTTAGGAAACTAAAATCAAAAATCTTGATTATTCAAACACGCGATCACGAATTTTAACCGATTCTCAATTCACACTTCGTCGGGATACGACTCTGAAGGTTTTGGGATTGTAATTTGTATATAAGTAATCTTCTTAAATCCTTACGGAATACTTATTACTATACTATTATTGATATTATCCTTATATACGTATTTGGAGATCAATCATTTTTGGCGCCGTTGCCGGGGAAGTGTGTAGCGATTATCGTGTTGATGTTTGTAGATTTGTGTTTCGAGACCCTTCCTCGTGAAGTTATCATTTAATTATTTTCTTTTATATAAAAAACTAAAAAAATACAAAAATATTTTATTTTTCTCGATTTATTTTCGTAGATTTATTAGAAAAATCAAAAAAATACTTTTCCTAAAGTATTTCAAAAACCAAAAAAATTGTAAAACAACATAATCGCATTGAGTCACTTGTTAATATCGGCTATCACCTTTAGATTACATAAACTTAAGAGATAGTTGTATGGAGGGGTGTGATCTACGAACTTCGACCTGAAAGAGTAGGTTATTATCGCTTAAGCTCTTACCCGCTCCGCGCTTCTTTGGGGATTTTTCTATTCTTTGCTACACTTACACTGTTTGATTATGGTTACCAAAAATATTTTTCTCTTTTTTTTTTCTCTTTTTTTTGTTCTTAGTGTATGCAAACTCGCTCTTCTTTAAAATTCGTTGGTGAACCTTCTACGAATCTGAAACGTCGTAATCGTAGACGTTCAAAACAAAGAGTCAAACCGTTCGCTCTTGAAGAGACTCACTTTGTTTCGATGGCCGTTAAACGTACTTTGGCGGAATTACTCTTTGCACCACCGAGGTTTAATGCAGAGGCATTCGTCTAGTACCTACCATTTCCACGCTGAGCATTTCGAGATTCCAGCATAGTCTAATCAATCTTGTAACTTCTAAACAATTCTTCAGTTTTTGAGAAAGAGATCATCATTGCTCATATCGGATATTTTTACAGATTTACTTCTTCTGTTGAAGTACAATAGATGTGCCCGAGCACGATTTAAGCTTATGCATTTTTCCTTTTTCCTATCAATGGTCCAGCCGAATTTGGCTCGACAGAGATACTTCCGTTCTATTCTAACTTGGGACGATCTTGGGTCCATGTTTAATACCATTTCCTTTCCTCTCAAAAACAAACAAATCTCCGGAATGAAATTTCAAAATTTTTCAACATATGTTTGAGGAAAGTTTTAGGAGGCATGAGACCGTTTCAGGAGTCTTCTTAGTGCGTGCCCACATCACGCTTATTTAACGAAATTGGGGGCCATCAACTCGATACCTTACTACAATGGTTTAACCAATCCGATAAGATTCTTTGAATCTGTCGCCGGTGGCAATATTTTGAAAGAAATGCACAAGATGTGTTGAAAAATATTGAAAACAAATCAAAGTTCGTTTTTCAAGAAACAAACACGATTGTTTCTTCAAGTGAAAGCAAGTTAATGTTGTTCGTCAGGATAGCCAATTGACCATGACTAGTGGCCATGACGCGATGTTTAAAACAACATAAAGTAACCCAGCTTCCAGCTTCCGTAAAGCTGTTGAGGAATCTTGTGTTACTTGTGGCGGTGATTCATTTCCCCCCTCACCCTCCCCCCCCCACCCCCCCCCCCCCCCCCCCCCCCTTCCCCCCCACCCCCCCCACCTCCACCCCCCCCCCCCCACCCCCCCCACCCCCCCCCCCCCCCCCCTCCCCCCCCCCCCCCCCCCCCCCCCCCCCCCCCCCCCCCCCCCCCCACACCCCCCTCCCCCCCCCCCCCCCCCCCCCCCCCCCCCCCCCCCCCCCCACCCCCACCCCCCCCCCACCCCCACCCCCCCCACCCCCCCCCCCCCCCCCCCCCCCCCCCCCCCCCCCCCCCCCCCCCCCCCCCCCCCCCCCCCCCCCCCCCCCCCCCCACCCTCCCCACACCCCCCCCCCCTCACATACCCCCCCCACCACCCCCCCCCCCCACCCCCCCCCACCCCCCCACCCCCCCCCCTTCCCCCCCCCCCCCCCACCCCCCCCCCCCCCCACCACACCCCACACCATTACCGACAGTGTCCTGCCACGTTAGACAAACACTTTTTCGGGCTATCAAGGACAATATTCAAGTATAATGTTTCAGCAGCCGCCCCAATGAAACGACAATCAGGGGAAAATTCGGTTATAGCAATCAAATAGGACCACCTGGTTTTCCTCCCGTGCAAAATAATCAAAACCGTTTCAATCAAAATCAAGGTTACAATCAAAACCGAGGAAATAATTTCAATCAAAGTAACTAGAATTATCAAGCTCCGCTTCAAGTTGGACCTTCAAACGATCTCTCAAACTACATGAAGGCAAATAACGTTAATATGAGAGTAATGCAAAATTAAATAACCAGTATGAGGTAGGAATTAAAGAAAGAGATGGATACTACGTTGACTAAACAAAACAATGCGTTCAAGAATGAGTTAAAGAACGAGTTAACGAATGATATTAAGAATATTATGAGTAGTTTTTTTCAAATGAATACCGCTTCTTCTTTGGGCTCAGGTTCACTTCATAGCAACACCGTTGCTAACGCGAGGGGTGACTTGAAAGCAATCACCACCCGAAGCAGTATTTCTTATAACGGACACCCAATTCCACCTCCTTTCTCTCCTCTTCCCAAGGTGGTGGAACGAGAACCCGAGGTGACAAAGGGTACGGTGCAACCGAGTAACAAAAACATCTAACCTCCGGTAGTCCAAATTCAAGCTCCATTTGATGAGCCCGTTGTTACTCCTAAGCCTAAACCGTTTATACCTTATCCTTTAAGAGATAACAAATAGAAGCTCCGTGAAAAAGATGATAATCTAGCTTC